>JAPYZP010003598.1:0-11334 GCA_030522985.1 Torymus sinensis | reverse complement strand
ACTTGCATCGAAATGTACTATATTTCTTCGGTTGTAATACTTTTGACTCTTACATCCTTCCAATATTTTCATTCATAACGATATTATGCTCTCACTACCACTCGAAAAGACTGATTGACGACAATCGACTTTCTGGAAAGAATCTCAATCATCTAGTCTATCCGAACCATTCGCTCATTTATAAAACTTTGCGCCATCCTTCCGCACCAATACACCAGCGCCACAGCTAACCGAGAAAAACTGATTCGCAGCAACTCATCCGAGACCGGTGACTTCCTCCCGATGATTAATTGGAGGGAGGATGGCAATCCGCGCCCAAAGGATACCTCTCGCATCCGAACTCCGACGCACTATCCGTCCTCCGTATTTTCCCGCAACTTTCGCTCGCCGGGGCTTAATTCAATTTGCGTCCATCTCACCTCCGCACGGCCTCGCCTCGGAAAAACTTTTCTCCCGGCGTCTTGTTTCGCTCTCTGACTCTCGGCGCAGCGTTCCTCGGCGAAATCGATTGCCTCCTCCGCAGCCAATAACGCCCACACGGCGCTTTCGGTGACCCCTGTGCTCTTAAATAACTCGGCGGAGGAAGACAGGAGGAGAGGCGCTCGACGACGACGGAGATGCTTTTTTCTTTATTTGCGAGTACGGAGTCGGCACTGTTTCTTTCTCTTTGGCGTCGATACCGGACGTTATGATCGGCGAGAGAGGAAGGATTTGTCTCAGTGGGTTTCGATATGTGACGCATTTTGCTAACGTGGGAGCGATAAGTGTCGTGGGGTGAGTGTAGCAGGAATAGATATGCAATGGGTTCCAGTTTGTTTTTAGCTTGTTTATTCGATAGGTACAAAGTTGGGAGTTTAGGATTGTTTCCAATGCTTTTGGGTTTTAAGGATTAGCATTTTTAGAACCTAAGACTAATTGAAATACTAATTATCTCAATGTCTACAATTCTCACAGTAGGAATGGTGAATTGTATTTTTGACAGTTCTTTAAAACTCCGTATCGGGAGGTAGTCGATAACGACTATAAGTGCTCCAAATCCAATATATATTTTATTGAGGATAATAACATTGTTTGCGAGTAAATATTTCATAGACTTTATATCTATAATAGTTTTCTAATAAAATTTTTTCAAACTTTTATATTTGATTCTATCCTCTATATTTTAATTTCAACTTGCTCTGTCTGAAACTCATGTAGATATCAATTCTATGAAATTTTTAGAACCTGCTTCCAAACATTTTATATTAATTTATATATAAAGTACAAGTCGTGCCGTGAAAATATCACTACAAAATAAAAAGAAAATTATTATACCTGCTCTTTTCGAAAACTCGGAATATTCAATTACTATTGCGAAACACCGAATACGTGCCCACGCACGCACGCACATACACAGAGCAAACTTTCCTTGCTCTTATTTCAATATTCGACCCCCGCCGCGCGAAAAAAGAATCAGCCGACAAAAGCGTCGCTCCAACTTTACGCGCGTCCCCCGCGTTTCATTATCTCGACGCGGCAAACGAGTCCCCCTCTCTCCGCCTACTTTGAATCGTCACCGCCCGCCCTACTTTATACATCGAATTTCCACATACTCGCTGCTGCTGAACGAAAAAGTTCGGAGATCAAACCGCCGCCGCCGCTATACAATACGCGAGTCAACAACGACGTTACGGGCAATTTCTGTGCTCCGAGAGTACAAAGGGAGAACCTGTAGCTTTTCCGCGCGCAAGAGCGAGTGTGTATCGAGCGCGACGGCGCGGGGGGTGCGGTAAAGTGGAAGTTCGACGCGGCAAATGGTGCGTGGGGAGCGCTGCTTGCTGGCCGAGGTATTGAGTTTGGTATTTAATTTTCGGCTGCTGTCGGTGGAAAGTATTGTACACTTTTTGCGTCATAAATTATACGTTTACGTGCGAGTATAATATTTGGTATATCGAAAACCGGATTTCACTTTATTCTTTCGCGAGAGCAATATGTGCGCCTGTATTAAAATTATTAATGCAAAATGGAAAATCCGACCTACATTCATTCGTAAGCGCGAAAGTGAAATAATTATAAAATTTACATTCGCCGAAATTAAACTCAAATACACCCGTAATTTTTTTAATTAAAGAACGGTGGATAAATGCTTTCGTGATTCCGGATTAAAATCAAACGACATCGTCTATGTTAATATACACATTTATTTCAATACACACGGATAGCTTTTTAATTAAAATATCGGAAAAATCACGGAAAGGAAGCGGTAATCAGGCCATTGATATTAACCAGAACGTCGACTTTGCGCGGAATTTCAAAGACGAGTGCGCTAAAGCTTTTCAGAGTAGCGGCTTTTACTTTTAATAACTCGTAAGCTGATGAACGACGGAGAGGCGCTGGAAAAGGACTATACTCGCGTCAATTTGGCCTGTATGCTTTGTCACGCTTTGAACTATAGCGCTTTCTCATCACAGGCACGATCCGAAGCGCTTTTATAATTTTTGCAAGAAAAGAGTATCACAGTGCGGAGGTTGCGTATACGTAGGTTCGATCTTTCATAAAAATTAGATTATTATGCAACTAGGAGTTAGTATTTTCACAAAATATCGAGAGAGAGAGAGAGAGAGAGAGAGAGAGAGAGAGGGAGTATGGGTCGCTCCTTTATGGGCGTTTAAAAGCACTACGTGACAAAATTTAGCAGTCGATAACACTGTCTGGACAAAGTTCAGTTATCACTTTTATTATTAAACTAAAAGCGTGGTTGTTCAAAGGGCTTTTAGAATATTACTAACGAGGAATTAATAGAGGATGTAAACGTACAGAAACAGGATTAAATCGGGAAAAAGGTATTATTAAGAGGATATCAAAGCTGTACCCACTCTTAAAAAAAATTGATTTGATTCGACATTAATTTTTGTTTGAACTTACTACCCCCTACGTTAGCATCTATTTTTCAATTAAATCGATTAATTATTCGATTAAATTTGGTCTCGATCGAAACAAATTTATTAAATATCAAATACACTTGTCGACAATATATCTTTGAAAATTCTTAAAAACAAACCACCTTTCAACCACGTCTTATATATACGGCTAGAAGCATACCATTGTAATAAAAATTTACACCGCTATATCCTGCAATACTTCTACATCCTCGAAAAATCCGCGCCATTTCTCCACCGCCACAGCGGCGACAGACAGCGGCAATCGGCATACGAGTGCAGCCACTCAGCTCAGCTTCTGGTGATTCCCATTCTCCCCGGCGAAATAAAAGCGTCCGCCGGAAAGTCGTCTTCGTCGCGCGGAAGGAGGCCTCGCTCGCGAGTGAGCCAACGACTCGACCTACTTACCTCTCGCTCGTTGCTGCGGTCGCGAGCGCAAAAAATCTCTCACCCTAGGCTTCTTCCGCGGAGATTTTGTTGCAGGGGCCGGAATGAGCACGCGCGCAGTCGTATAATGATTGCCGGAGGTTCGGCTGGCCTGTGCCGAGAGCCGCGTAATTATAATAATAGCCGATGAGTAGGGTTTGATTTATAACGATGACGACGAGACGTGAATTCATATAATATAAGAGTCGAAAAAATAGACGCGACGAAGGTAAATATAGCCGCTGGTCTTATACCTCGCTGGCGTGAAAGAAGAAAAGTGTGGGAGAGCTCGCTTTTGTTTGCGCGTATAAGAATAAACCGCGCGTGTCTGCTTAAAGCCATAATAGATATAGTTGCGTATGAGTAAAGTTTCTCCCCCACACGTTCTTTATACAAATAGGCCGCGACGAAGATACAAA
The DNA here is from genome assembly GCA_030522985.1 of Torymus sinensis. Classification (NCBI taxonomy): domain Eukaryota; kingdom Metazoa; phylum Arthropoda; class Insecta; order Hymenoptera; family Torymidae; genus Torymus; species Torymus sinensis. The sequence continues at coordinate 7,571 of JAPYZP010003598.1, read as the reverse complement.
AATAGAGTTTTCCGCGCAGCTGTGACGGAAAGGAGAAAAAAGTTTTCGAACTTACGGAAATTGGCACCGCATTGCGGTATAAATTATACACTTATAACAGCACTTCAAACTGTATAAAATTTTCATTCTATTTCTAGTCCCGGTGTATACAGCTACGACTCTACATTCATTATTAATTTCTTCATTAAAAATCTCCTATAAAAAATATAACCGTAATTTCCTAACTTATTATACTGCATGATGTTTATCCATCAGCAGGACACACCACCGCGTTAATTTTCAATTCCCTAGAAAACCAGCCGTGGCCGATCGAAAAACTCCACATAGCTAACGAAGCTCCTAACTCGTGCGTGCAATTAGGACGCATCGCGCGTCGAAATTTAACGCGCCTTCGTCCGCGCAAGCTCGCGGGAGAAGGGCAATTAAATAACCTCGCGCTTGCGCGCACTTAACGAGATAATGACACTCTTTGATCACGTTGCCATGCGACGCTGGATGCAATTCGCCGGCCCGCAGGACGTCCTTATAATTCCATTTTCGCGTATATATACGCGCGTGAGCGAGCGCGAAATCACTCGCCGATATGACCATCATCAGTCGCGCTAAGAGGGTTGCATGTTGGCTTTTCTTTTTCACGCGAACGTTGGTTGGCGCGCGAGTTTTTACGAGAGCTGGTCTATTGGAGTGATGTGGATCTTTTTTTTAGCATCGAAACAGTAATGGTTTCGCGGAAAAACAGCGCCTGTGGGGTTTCACGTGACATATTTGATGTGGCTTATATTTCTATGAATTTGATAAAAATACTAAAGAAATATGTTCATTGAGAATATTAAAAGTGCATGATAATAAAACTTTTATTCTCCGCATTAAAAATTAAAACAAAAAATGTAACGGAACCCCTCCGGTGTCTGACTACACCATGCACTTTTCTACTTAACACGATGCGCTCGCACGCACTTTCAGGATCCCAAATTAAATTACATTTCCTACTGGCAGTGGATAATAATGGAGCCTGTGTGGTGCATTAATACTTAATGCACTTTCGAAATATACGGGAAAATATAATTTTTAGATGAGGCGCATAAGAACACGAATATCATGAAACGGCGCGTATTATTTGCTTGCAACTTAAAAATTCATTCGGATACCGAAATTCTCGACAGTTAAATTTTTCTGTGATTCTGAAGCTTTTTCGACTAAGTATTTCGCGTAAGTTATTATAGATAGATTTCGAGACCTCCTGGAGTATCGCATCGTCTCTCGACCTCGAAGTCGAGAAGTTCAAAGACCTTTTGCAAAAAATTCTTTCAGTGCTTGTCGACCTAAGTGATAGAGAATACAAAGTTATGATAGCTCATTTTATCGTCCTATAAACGTCTACGAAGGTTTACAACCTTCATCATGCATAGTGGAATATTCCACCTTTTTTTTTGTTGTAACGAGGTAGTATATCACTCATACTGTACGTGGAATAAAAACACAAGGCATAATCCATATTCCTTTTGCGGTGTATTTTTAACATGCTAAAATTTAATTCAGAAAGGAAGTACGAGAATGCCTCATCAAAGCGAAACGGCGTTAGAAATGTATCAGATTTCCAGCTCCACACGTCTAACCTTAACCCCCCCAACTATATCCTAAATAACCGCAACCTCTGCCCACCTATTCACAAATACACACACATACACACACGCGTATTACATATATACATACACATGTATAGGCATCTCGCTCACGTAGGCTCGCTCGAGTGCAAAACAATTTTGGCCTGCCCCGAGGGACCGGTCGGTACACACACACACACACGGAATATGAAATTTTCAAAGCTCACCTTCGCCGTTGCTCTCCATCCTCGACGCCGTGTTGACCGTGTCGCCGAATAGGCAGTACCTTGGCATTTTCAAGCCTACGACGCCCGCAACGCACGGACCTGCAACACACATATAAACGCAGAGGCTTCATTAGCGATAGCATACAAAATTCAGGCGTGCCGCGAACTTCAAAAGCGCGCAGAGATCACAGTGCTGACGGGTCAGCGGAGTTTCTTCGCGCGACATTTGTTTGCTTTCTCGCGAGTATATTTATTCTAGTGTCGGGTCGTAGGGGTGAGAAGAGTCGTTTGAATACCTTTAGATGACGAGGGTGTGTGGGTTGAAATGAAATTTTTATCGAACGACTTCTGAATAAACCAAAGGGTTGCGGTGTGTTTTTCATTTAAATTGTGTTTGGAATGGTTTGAAATTTTTCAGATGTTTAGGAGAACACGAAGGGGGAAGATTTTATTGCCAAAATAGAAGGTGAGATATCCGTCTTTTTGAGTTCAATTTAAATTGATTAACTTTTCAGTTATAAGTTCTGCGAAGTTAGATCTTTATTGATGAAAGATATTGTTGTGTTACATAAGTGCTCTTCCGCCGATCACTGGCACGCCATACGTATACGTACATAACCACGAGTCGACCTCTGAGTTCATTAAGTGTACGACCTCCTGGACTTTGATTAAGCATTGTTCTGAAATCTTGAATACCTTACAAATTACTTTGTCCCTTCTACTACTTTCCACCATAATAATCCAAAGTATATCCCCGACCCCCATTTAGATGACACACGCGAAAATCCACGAGGACCCGTAGATTGAAATACGCCGTGGCGCCGGTACCCCATCAATTTTCAGAAATTGCTTTTCTATCGAATCCTCCGGCTCTCCTGTCGGTCGGGAACGAAAAACTTCATCCAATAAAAACTCGCAAACACGTGCGAGAGAGAAAAAAAGCCGTGAAATACCTTTCAATGTCACGCGCGCGTGTAATGCGCACCGGCTTTTAATTCCAAAGGAGGCGCGATGAAATCTCATTGCGCGAGCTCTAAATGCATAAGCGAACTTTTCTCTCGGCCTGCAGCCCCGCGCGCTCTTTCTCACATTTTCGCCAGAGAGGTGAATTAACTAATCCGTTTATACAGTTACTCCACGCGCGCCGACTCGGCCATTTTCAACGAACAATGCTCGACTCTCTTTGAAAGAGAAGAAAGGGGATTTCTCTTATTCTCGCGCAGCCGAGAAAAAAAAAACAAAACTCGGGGCGCGGCGCGGCGAAGCGATGGAAAGCTTCGTACCTATCTATAATTTGCAGACTTATATACTTGTCTCTTTCTCCCTTTCACGCTATAGGGGGGGAGGGTATAAAATAGAAAACTCCGGGGGAAAAAATCGATGCCCGGGGGGGAACGAGGGTCGCGCGTGAGAGGGAAAGAAGGAAGATTAACGAGCCGACGAAGCTGCCGCGGCGCGAAATGACCTGATGGATGCCATCAATTGGCCAGGCGCGTCGACAAACTGCCGAGACTTTGTAATACTTCAGGCCGCGACGTTATACCCCCCTGTGTATGCACACGCTCTTCCTAAAAGAGGAGAGAGAGAGAGAGAGAGAGAGGCAGAAAGTATGAGAAGCCGGAAGTGGACGAAGATATAAGCTTTTTCACTCGGCGAAAATTGAGTCGTGCGCGAGTGCTCGCTAAATTTCGTCCGGCTAGCCTCCTCGAGTTGAAAAGATGAATGCGGGTGAGATTGAATAGAAAATTTTTTTTTCCTTCTTCCCTTTACCTTCTTTTTCGCCAGAATTATTATATTGGGCGAAAAGGAGAATGCCGAGTATGGCACGGCCAGCGAACTGTCTCTGCCTGTCGGAAGTTTTAGGGGCTCGAGTATCTGTTATATTTTCATTCGTTTCTCTCGTATACTATAGCAGTATGGGGAGTTTCATGAATTTTTGTATCTTTTATAGGGTCTCTCCCTCTTCTTTGTCTGTTTTCCGTAAGTAGAAAAAAGATTCTTGAAGAAAAATTTGACTACCGACTCGTCGCAACTATGGGATTTACATAAGACTTTGAAAAAGAATTACTTTAAAATTTATTTGGTAAATAATTTTACAATTTTCGTGAACATTTCGCGATAGCAAATGAAGACGATTTTTCAAAGAATTCGAGTATGTTCCAGAGCTAGGACCGTGTAACCTTTACAAAGAAATATTTGCCCCAGTACTCTAGATTGGAAAGAAACTCTGCCAAGGAGTACATACAACCAAACACATTAATTCCGGAACAATGAACACCAGCGGGAACAATACAACTGCATCATCCTAATTCGTCGAATGTGTATCTCGCACGAAGAGCCTTCACCCAGAGCCAAAGCTAAATCTGACTGAATAACGAAATCGTATTCTTGGCTCTGTCGACTTTCGGTGTAATTTATATTGATGCCCATCACTTACCGCTGTGCATGCCGATCCGGAGCTTGAGCTGTTTGTGTGGCTTGTGGCGGATGCTGAACGACCTGACGGTCTCCCTCAGGGCCAGGCTCATGCGGGCTATCTCCCGGGCGTGGTTCATGCCGTTCCTCACGGGCAGGCCCGATACCACCATGTACGCGTCGCCGATGGTCTCCACCTGGAAGGAGAGCAAAAAAGGGAGTCTTATATCAATCGTGATTATATCGTGCGTTTTATATCGTTTCGTGAGTGCGGCTAAGAGGCTTTTATGTTGTTGGCTTAAAAAACTGTGCATAATGTACTGGTGCGCCCAACAGCTATTACTTATAATAGAGCTTTGTTAAATAGCTGAATTGACTTTGAATTGGTCGTTTAGGAAGTAATGGATTTAGGTATTTGCTGATTAAATAAGGAAATTGTGATTAAAGGGTGAATATTTTGGATTAATATTCTTTGCAAGTCTGTCCACTGTCGTAAACTTCTCATTTTTTTTCTATTTATTTTTTAAGACTACTGACATAAATGCACGAGAATTTATAAATCGCACCATCGAGAAGAATGCTATTATTATTATTGTTATTATTATAATTATTATTGGTATAAATGTTAAAAACAATTTCTCATATTTTTTTGGAGTTCTGTACAAGAAAATATTGGTCTGTCATGTCGAAAGCTGATAGCACAAACAGTTGCTTTTGAGAGATGAAAAAGCTTCCGTATCGCGTATCTTTCAGCTTTATTTCGAAAAATCGGGCTTGACCCTTCTTAAGAGGGTTCCCAGATACCTAACAAAGCATTAGATATGAGGTTGTATCTTCCGTTTCTCAGTCTTCCATATATACTGGCCTTTTCCCCTAACAGCAAAATGACAAGTTATAAAATGTATGAAAACTGAAAATCAACCTGTTTTCACTTTCTCTTGTCAAGTATATATTGGAAATAAAGTGATTGCTTTGTAAGAGATTTATATAAAATAGAGACAAAATTTCGTTTTGTGCTATATTTCTTGGTGGTATCACGTTTTGTATTTACGATCTGTAACAATGCATCAATTTACGCTCTATCAGTTTAATGGAGCTTTTTGGATTATAAACCCACGCGAATATAGTATGATGGATTAAAACGCGACAAACCATTAATGTGGTTCCCTTTGGTTTTGATATTTTTTCCGCATATTACAAATTTTTTTAAAACTGATGGGATATTATGTTTTGTACTTACGTATTAATGTACCAATTTATCCTATATCGGATCGCAAGAGCTATTTTGGGTTATATATCAACGTAAAGGCAATATGATGGATTGCTGCATGATACGCCGCTTACACACTTTTTCTTTGATATTTTTTCTCTTTTTTTTTTTGCTTTTGTTCAAGTAAAGAATTCAGACAATTCACGAGAAATTTATATCTCAGCCAAGTATAATTTTGTTGAAAAACAAATCGGTATCGCAGCCATTTAATTAATCAAGTAAACAGAATTTTACCTCCTCTTTTTTCCTACACAATCGTCCTTCAACAACAATTTCAACCCATATACATCTCATCATCCCATCATTACGGATTCTCACGAATTCTCCCCACGTCCCCACCTTAATCATCCAGCATCAAACCACACCAATCCGCATCATCCCCTCTCCGCACTACTTGACCCAAAAAGCCTCTCTCTCCTCCCGCAGCCGCGTGTCTCATTCCTGTCGTCGTCGTCAAGCGCAACGAAATTCCGGCGCATTCTCTTCGCGTCTACCCTCTCCGTGTTCCCCCTGAGACGCATCGCCTCGCGCTCGAAATAATCGGACACGCGAGCACTAAGCTAAGTGTGGTGGGAGCTTCGCGTAATTTGCGCCGTGATTATTTCGCGTGGCGTTTGGCATTCCCCGAGCGGACGGGATTCCGTTAAATAATGCAGAGAGCTGAGTGTGTATTACGTGGAATCCGAGAGAGAGAGAGGGAGATGGAGCGAGGTAGAGAGAGAGAGAGAGAGAGAGATAGACGTGCGTAAGTGGGTTGATTAAAGCGAGATATATGAGATCGAGATGGAGAATAAATGGATTGGAAAATGAGGGAGGAATGAGTGAGGAGTCCCATTAGGGTATTGGGGATTATGGATGTCGCTGTCGATGGTTCTCGATACGAAGTAGCGTTCCAGAATAAAGCTCAATCATGCTTTTATTTCTCCTCGATTCCATATTAACCATACAATATTGAACGTAGTTAATGGATATAGTCGTCTCTAATGAAAATATAGTGAAAATGGCAACAATCATATATGCTAATTGAGTTCCTTAATGGTTATGTTATTTGCTATCAACTGGAACCTACATTATCCGCCGGCCATTGACTGATCAGTTATAGAATTTACGGCATCAATTCTCCTCATCCAAAGCAGGCCGCTGAAAAGCCAGTGACAAACATTCGTAAAACCGTTCCATCCGTTACCCTCCCCCAACCTCTGAGTCGCCGAACCGATTCAGTCGCGGCGTTCCGCCGCTGGCACTTTCGGTACGCACGCACATACTACACCTGCCAGACAAAACTGTCTTATATTGCGTTCCCGGGCAAAAGCCAAATCCAATCGAAGCTGTGTCGCGCAGCTGCGTCCCGCCGTGCCTAATGGATTGCCAATGAGGACGAGGCCGAGGGCTATATTCGCTGACGGCGAGGGCACTTTATGACGAGCGCGAGCACCCAACGAGGGATTAGCTTCAGTCGGCTCGATTGATCGTTCGAACGGGGATACGGACCTTTCCGGCGAGCTTTGGGGATGAGAATGGAGGAGGACTGGTTTGAATAGGAAATTAGCCTGCCGTACTAATTCTGTAGGTGGTGTGGGCGGCCGGTTAGTGGCGATCGGTTGTTTCGAAGGATTCGATAGGACGGAGTTTGTTGCGAGGATTTGAGCTCTTTTGGGACGCGATCGTGCGATGGTGCCTTTTGAGTTTCAAGATTGCATCGGGTTAGTGCTTGTGAAATTGGTTTCTTCTCGTTTTTTATAATAAATATTTTTTAAATATATGCAGTTAAATTAAAAAAAGAAGTATTTGCATTAATTAATATATGTTTTCTAAGGGAACAACTACAACATAATAACATCTAGTTGTTTGAAAGTAGTCACAAAGAAATGTTAAAAACACTATATTTTGGGTGCACCCAATACAGCTAAGCAAAGAAAAATTGAAGAAACAAAACGTCACCACCGCACATTCTAATACACTGAGAAAAGTAATTACTTGATACAAAGAAATGATTCATTAATGACGCAAAAATCTTATATGTTTGGTACAAACTCCCCATTCATTAATAGTTAA
>JAPYZP010003597.1:0-26628 GCA_030522985.1 Torymus sinensis | reverse complement strand
TCTCTCTCTCTCTCTCTCGCTCTCTCTCTCTCTCTCTCTCTCTCTCTCTCTCTCTCTCTCTCTCTCTCTCTCTCTCTCTCTCTCTCTCTCTCTCTCTATCCAACTCCCACGGAAACAAGTTTCCATGTGGACGCCAGCTTCGCACTTGGACAGTGGAGGAGGGGCACGAAATAACGAGGGACTGCAGCAGCGACGATTTTCCGTTCGACAATTTAGCAGAGCTGAAACTTCTTTGTCTAGGAAAGATGAAGACTCGAGTAAGAATATCTAATATTACCGTCAAAATGACAGATGCAAATTAAATGAAAAGACTGTCTATTTTCTATTCTCTAATAACTTTATTATATTATAAATATTATCTAACATTATTGGTACTGGAGGAATTCAAAATTTATTTAGAAAAGTAAAAAATATCATAAAAATATATTTAGAAAATTGATATTGAAAATACATATATTTTTTTTTTTATAATGAACAATTTGAATAAGAGAATTGATCCCAAAACTATGGACGAAGAAAATACACGAAAGATTTGGAATTCGTGCAGTTTGAAGTTGTAAAAAGTTCATTTATATCACGGAATATGGATACAGGGAGTGAGAAGCTTTACAAGTTTTAAACCGGGCGTGTTTAACTTTCGCGAACGTGGCGAGGTCGTAAAGTGTTGACGATTAGAAAAATTTTATGTTTATTACAAACAGTATAAAAGCGGTTCTCGTCTCGTTGTGAGTGCGAAAATAAATTGTTGTGCTGCAAAAAAAAGTGACGAGTCAGAAAGAGACGAAGGACGTAGACTAAAAAATACGAAACTATTGTACACGTCGAACTGTGTCATTACGCTAATGTATAATAAACGTACAACCGCGGTATAAGTATTTTTTTTGCAAAATAAGTTCGAATATTGTTGAGGCAAAAAAGAATTATGATTTTCGTAAAAATAACATGAATAACAGTGCACTTAAGGTAACTTCGTACTTGTGTTTATATATAATACAGCACTCGGCAGACGTCACGGAAATCCATCGCGTATAGGTCTCGTATATGCAATAACTCTAATTTCCCATATCGATTTCCCAGAGTGAAAAATCAATAGTGCACGCGGTGCAATATTAGTTTATTCTGCTGATTGCTGTCGTAGATTTCGTCCAATTTTTCGTGGTAAAATATAAAAGAAGTTACGGCTCTTTATATTTGTGTTGTTGCTACATTTGTTGCTCTTTTATCGTTTATTCTCCTCTACTAATTAAAACTGAATCGAATGATTATAGATAAATTTCGATGCAGACATATTGCAATTATTCTTATCGCCAATATATTAATTAGTTGATTAATAGATATAGTTAAAATAATTTACACGGATTATCAAGATAAAGCTACGTAATATCCAATCATTCTGCCTATATCGTTGGTAATAACATGTCCTATTGCACTTAAATTTCTACATATTGAAAATAGTAATAATTTATCTCTGTACTTAAAGATTGGTCGTACGAAAATTTTTGCAAACTTGCTTTTATGAATAACAATCTTTTTCTACAATTGAGTATATAAACATTCCAATAAGTGCAAAATTATAATTATCATTTTCAGGCGAATATTCGTGAAAATGAAAATCAGCTGTTAATTTGGAACCAATTCCAAAAATAGATATCCACCTAGTACGCACATTTTAATGCGATCCAGCCGAAATTACTCAACGCGCTTCTATATATTAAACATCGCCCCCCGCGCTTATAGTCGCGTTAATGTGCCGGCGGTCCTATTGCAAATGAATTGGATTACGCTCGCGGTGCATATACATACAGAAGCGCGGCTGTAACGATCATTATTATTTTAATCATATTTCGAGTGCGTATCTCCTCTTCCATACATTATCAAAGTAATTTCTCCGCGCCGCGCGCGTACACCCGCCTCACCTCACCAGTACACACACATATATATGTATATATATATATATAAAGACGAGCGAGATGTTGATTTCGCGCGCATCACGCACGTGCATGCATGTATGTATGTGTGAAAGCGGCAGCGCGCGCTAAATGCATTTGATCCTCGCTATTGATAATTCGGTCACGCATGTGGACGCGCCAACGCCAGCCCACGGTATCTTCTCTCTCTATCCCTCGTCCTCTCTATCTATCTCTCTCTCTTTGTGTGCGCAAACGTAGCAGCCCAAATCGATTCGGCGCGCGCAACGGAGGCCTGTCAATTTCCTTAGGTTCGTGGATGATGCTGCTGCTGATGGTGGAGCCACTGTTAATGATTAATAAGCGGCCGAGCTGCTGCGGGAATTTTTCGACGCGAGCTAATTTTATATATTATCAACCCTCATTCGCGTGCATAAATTATACGCTTGTGATAATATATACGCGACCTCACTAGCCTGGCTCCCTCGCCTTTTTCGCCGGCGCGCGTGCTCTCACGCTGGGGCGATTTTCCATACGGAGGATGTTGATTTTCTTCTCTGTTTTTTTATCAGATTTTCACATTTTTTTTTCGTGTAGCGCGGGGACGCGCTTTTATACACGAGCGGCTCGTATGCGCTCCTGCGCCCCCCGTTCGCTTTGTAGAGATCGACGGGGCGATTGAAAATAAATACAAGGTACAACGGAGAGCGCGCGTGAGCTGTGTGCGTGTGTTTTGAAATTGCTTGGAGGATAGACGTATGCTGTATATAGGGTCATTGAATTTGGCATTATTGATGGCGCAAGTGGACAGTGCAGGTTCAAGTATTTTAAAATTGCACGAGAATACTGCGTGTAGGTGGCTATATTGATAAATTTAATTGTTAATCGACTTTACTATTCAGAGAGTATACGATTTGGCAGCTCTTCACTTTTAGTCCCAATTTTAAGTGTTTATATTTATGAAAATTCATTTTAAAAGTGTATAAAGTATTTAATATTCGGAATTTCTGGTTTAGAATATTTTAACAAGTCTTGCTAAGCTTTAATAAACAACGATAATCCCCGCACGCTTTTGTTTACCTCGAACGAAAAATTATTTTTTTTTTCAAATTAGGGGAGCAATCTCAAAGGGGTTATATCGATTAATCGACGCAAGGTAATTTCATAATCATAATTTTTAAACGGAGAAAAAAAGTTTTAAAATATTTAAAAACTGTATTATTATTTTTTTTTTCATAAAATATATGCACATTTTATCAATGGTTAATATAAATACATAACAAGTGAATAGCCAGGCAAACAAATTGCTTTATCAAACACTGCACAAAACCATTTCCCATGATATACTTCATATGTTAACATCGCTAACCTTTCACTCTACTTAAATTTCTTCTTTGACTATACAAAACTCCCACATCCACATACCTAAACGAGTAATATCGGCCGCAATCTACAAACTGAAAACCGCGTCTCAAAGCGAAAAGCCGCGTTTGCGATTCAAGCCACTCACTTGCCTCTCTCAGCGAGCGGCGCGCCTCACACGCGCGGCTCTTTATCTCAGTCGATACGCGATCTCTCGAAATTTATCGGCCTTCACACAGGCCGTCTGCGCAAACGCATATAAGCGCTGTCATTAGGACGATTGCTCTATATGTGCGCGCACTTTGCGCTTTAATGGGATCGCGAGTGCGAGGGTAGGTTCGCCGCCATTATATATACCTCCTTCTCTCTCTCTCTCTCTCTTTTAATCTTCTAAAAATACGGCCAGGGGCAAGGGAGGGAAGGGAATCGATGAGAATTTTCATTAAATTTTCCGCTCCGCAAGACGCGATAACGAATGTGACTTTGACGTTGGAAAAGCGCGCGCGCGGTGGCTCCGATGTTTTTAATGCGCGAGCGCAAGTAAGGAAATTGAACTTTGCTTTTCGATTCGATCGGTGCTCCGAGAACTTGACCAAATTATTTTGCTATTGAGTCGGAGGGAAATTATGTGCGATTTGTACACGCAAGTGTGTGTGCGACCTGATGCTGCATGCTTTTTTAAATAAATATTTTGCGGCAATTAATAACTCGGTTAATTAAAGACCTTGATAAACGTTCGAAGTCAAATGCATTGGAAGGAAGGATTGAAATAGAACTTTCAATTTAATAAAACTATATTCAGTTTTGTTTACTATTTGAAATGTGGCGTTATTGGGAACTCCGAGTTTTGATTGCATGAAAACCAAAATATCCAGATTCGGTTACGACTGTACTTTCTCAAATTGCATTTAAAAAGCCCAACATATACTCAAACATTCATTTCGTTACGGAAATCGAATTTCTGCTTGAAATTTGAATTATGAAGTAATAGTAATAATTTAAACTTCGCTGCTATTCGATATTGGACCAGTATTTGTTACTGCATTTTTTAATAGTTTCACCCAAATTTCTTTAGCGTATAATTGATATTTCTAATTCAACAGTCACTTTTAAATTATTGTATCTTAAATATTTTGCAATAGATAGAAGAAATTTTAATTATTATTTCATTCAATAATGTATAATAACTAACTTTTGTTAAAGCAAATTAGATTATTAACAAATTTGACGAATGCAAAATGTTTGTACAGAAGATTTCCTTGGACATAAAAAATATTAAATTAATACACGTCCAATCAAAACGAATTATACCAAAACGATTGAATTGCTAAATTGTAACTATATTAAATTTTAAAGAGTGAAGTCTAATTTTATTATTCCTTTCACCCAAATGGAATTACAAATAATCGATAATAAATGGACGTTAGTGGAACGTCGATGACATTTTAATAACTAAATAGTATATAACGAGATATGTGCAACGTGTAAGCACTCGTTTCATCTCCTAACTATTCCAAGAGCGATTGTAGACGATAATTAGTAGCAACTAGGCATCGAAGAGTAATTGCTGCAATCTCAGTGCTAACTACTAATCTACCAGTGGCACTTCCCTGTAACTACAAGTGTACATATAACCAAGCTAATTTGCCCCGAAATAACTTATGAAACTTTAACATTTCCAAAATTGTACTCCATGCACTACGAGGTCAGGAACAATGGTTTAATACGTAAAATAAAGAATACAATTAGCCATGAATAATACAATAGATTATGAATATAATTACATAATATTATAAGTATTTTCAATTTTCTAGTCTCAATTCGTCTGCTGTATAATTAAATCTAGTCTAAAAAATGTCTAAATTTGTAGTTTATTTAAAAAAACAGTACTGCATACCAAAATTACTCGACATCAACCACTTTCCTACTTCACGCCCCCTTTCCGCGAAAAGCCTCAAAAAGCCAGCCCTCTAATTTCAAAAATCATTAGCACCCGTTTCCCCCCCCCCCACCCCTTTAACCCGCCCACGCGCCGTCATCGCCGCGTCATCGTCATCTCTCCCTCTCTCTCTCTCTCCACCCCTCCACTCGTTCCAGATTCGTCGTCGCCGCCGCCGTCTGCGCGCGCGCGACGTCAGTGAACCCCCGCGAGCGCGCCGCAAGGAGGAAAAAAATCGTTAGTCAGCGTAAGACTGTTAGGTCACTCGCCCGCTCCCTCCATCCCTCCTTCGTCGCACCCGTACATATACATATATACGCCTGAGTGTGAGTGTGTGTATGTGCGCGTGCGTAAGGGGTTGGAGAGTCGGCGACTTGAATTAACGGCGTTTCAACTGGTTCGAGGTCGGCCAGTGCCCGCGAGATACGCCGGATTTCGCGAAATGCGAGGATTTTAGGCTTCCAGCTACTGCTATGATTTCGAGAAAATTTTTGTTCTCCTTTCGATTAATATAAGTTCTCAGAGGGGTTAGTTAGTTAATCGGAGAAATTTTAAAGGAGGAGAGGAGATATTCTTTAATTCGAATTCTCCCGAGCTTTTTTTCGTGTATAAGCAGCTTTAGGTGATTATGCAGGGCTCAGGAATATTTTCAGCAAGACTTTCGTATACCCTTTAATCGGGCTCGTTAATTTTTCAATTCGACGACGTTTAAGTTAGTTGCAATATCGGATACGATATAATAATCGCGAGATTAACGTAAATTTATAACATTAGTTACTATATGTAGCGGAGCAAGTACGCGCACAGGTGGAATATTTGGAGCTAGTATATAACCAATAGCTAAAGCCGAATTCAACATTAAGTGGAGCAGTGTGTATTGTAGCGCGAGGCCGCGAAGGCCAGTAAGTACCCCAATTAACCGGCCGCACTTGCCAAACTTATTATAAAGGTAATACGATACAGAATAAAATAAGTTAATCCTTAGTGTATCGTATTATAAATGAAATTACAAAACAAGTGTTTTAGTTGTAGTCATAATAATCCTCCTATACAAAAAAACAGATATATAAGATTTTCTGAGATCGGTGCCTCTTATCCAAGGGCACAAATTGACGTTATAATTCAACATTTCTTTTTTCAAATCAACGCGCAGCTCACATTCATTATTATTTCATTAATCATTCAACATCAACATCTAGAAAATCATCATCGCACGTAACCACGGGGAACGACAAAATTCTGCTAATTAACGCAACTAATTAGTAGCTGCAGCGCTCGTATACACTCTCTTTCGAAAAAAGCAGCCAATATCTCCGGGCTAGCCGAGGTGTCGAAAGGCTCTGGAGACTGTCGTCGCCACCACCTCCCCCCGTGCCGAAAAATAAATAAGACTCGCTGGCGCGTCGCTCTTAAAATAACGCTCTCTCTCTCTCTCTCTCTTTCTCTCGCCCTGCGCGCTGCTACTCTTTTCTCCTGCAGCAGCAGCAGCAGCAGCGAGCGGGGAAGGCGCGCAGCTTTTTTCTCCCCCACCTCGCGCCTCCTCTCTTTCCTCAGGGCGGCGGCGGTGGATTCGGTTACTTGGCCTCTCCCTCGCGCGCACGCACACGCCGTGCGCCCCTTCCTTCCCCTTAGCTCGCCGCCGCCGCCGCCACCCCTTTCGCCGCCGCCGTGCCACCGCCGCTTTTTTCTCTCTCTCTCTCTTTATGGCGCACACGGCGAGCGCGCTCTTCTTTTTTAACGAAGGATCCGCTCAATACCTCGGCTGTCATAACCTCGCGCTCGCTACCCCCCGCTGCCCTACCCCCTTCTCGCTCTCTCCAGCTCTCCTCTTCTTCTTCGTTTTTAACGTTTCGTTCGACGGGTTATTCCCTTTGGGGCGCGGGTCGTATATATACACGCACGCATACACATACGTACGTATACACACGTATCCCCGGAAAGAGAGGAGAAGTGCATTTCGTCGTTACTTTGTTTTACGCGCTCGGCCTGCCTGCACCTCCCCTACAGCGGCTTCAGGACGAGCGCGGCGCTGCTGCTCTGTGTCTTTCTTTTTCTCGGCAGCTTCTTCTTCTCCTTCCCTCTCTCTCTCTCTCTCTCTCTCTTTCGCGCGTATGTGTGTATTTGTGTGCGGGAGGGCGAGGGTTTTTCTTTCGCGATGCGCGCTCTGCTGTTGTCTTTTCGGCTGTATATATGTGTGTATATCGTATACGGGTCTGTGTTTTTGTTTATGGCTCGCTGTTCCGTCGGAGATGGGGTTCGGCTTTTTCGCTTCTTTTTCGGACGGGGTGGCTCGTTGCTTCGGCGAATTTTTTTTAGATGAACGCGTTTAATCTTCGTACTGCAGCCGGGCCGGCTATATATATAGCGGCGTCTTCCTGTTTCGTTTTGTAGAGAATATTCTTTGTATTGATAGATTAAAATGCGGTTATCTAAAAATATGTAAGGGTGCAGTTTATTCGCACGTTTGCAACGGGATATCATGAAGACATTTGATATTTTAGTATCGGTTCGAAGGAATTAATTAATATTTGTCAGTCGTCTTCGGCGTAGGGAAGATAATGTTTATTCGAATTGTTGGGAATGAAAATTATAACTACTCTAAAAACGGCTAATGCTGCATGCTAGCATATACTAAACTAAAAGAAAATGTTATAATTTCAGAGAATTTAAATTAATATATATGATAACAATAATGTTATCGGTATTACTAAGAAGGCGGCATATATGCACTTGCTTCAAAGAAAAAGTATATGTTATTTTAAAAAAGTTCATTGCACTATAATATAATTCATTCTTATCGTCCGTATCTTTTGGAATACATTGTTAAATGTTTGATTTATAAACTTTGTAACTGTTTGTTGTGCTTCATCTTTGAACTCTGGTGAACCGTTAACTATTTAATTTGCTTAGTCACAAGGAATTTTGCTTTGATTCATATAAGTCAGACAGATTCTCGATATAATTCTTCCTAATTAAGTATGTCAGCGTAGATAATATTTTAAGAATAATTCACTTTTATGAAAGCGTGACGAGCCAGTCAACGGACTGAGACTACAATTCGAGCTTCCCTCCCTTGCTTATTTTGTAAAGACGTGTTTATCGTCACTTTATCGTTTTCTCATTTGTGCAAATTAATATGTGGATAAATTCTGTGTTGTGTTAAAATGTATTCAAAAGAAACGCGAGATAAAAGTGTCGTTCACCCTATCCCATTCACTTATCGTTCATAAATTTGTGCGGGGGCAATATTCCAAAAGACTGACATTTTGACGTCTTATCCTGAAGATTATTAAAAGTAGAATAGATATGTCAACTAACTAGTAGAAACACTTTTTCTAGTAACACGCACAGAAATGCCAAAATATATAAATGGGTAGGTTTATTCCGTATTGTCTATAAATAGAAAAAATGCAGAGCACGAAGTACACTTGAACCGGAAATATTATAAAAGATGAAAATGTGTAATAGTAACAATTTTTTTAATATTCTACATAAGATAAAGTTTCTGAATATCAGTATCTCGTAATAATTTCATAAATATTTTCATACTTTGTATTAAATATATAATTGAACATCTAATCTTTTAGTTTGGCCTATTCTAAAGTTGAATTAGTGAAAAATCATTAAACATTAATGAAAATTACTCCACTATATTCACTAATTCAACGGTGGAGCAATATTCACTAATTTTTTGTGGATTTTTCACTAATTCAACTTTAGAGAGTATTATTATCCTATTTTATTTACCCGATAACCCATTATTTTAATATAATAATATTTATTTAACGATGTGTTGAATGATCTGTTTACTATAATTTATCGTAGAATTTTGATTAAGGTTAATTAATAACTGCAGAGCTTAATATGGTTATACAAATATTTTGCAACATTCTGTTTGAAAATATTTCTCTAAATAAGCTATTGGGAGTGCTCTCAATTATTGGATTTATTTAATTAAGCCCTACCGAATATTGATAAGTCAAATTCCATTGTTGTCATTATACCGAGCTCTACACTAATGAAGAAGCTGCTATTTTATTGATTAATGTTTCTATTCAGAGTATAATTATGATTTATTTTAACGCCATCTTCATTAGCAACGCTAATTTATTTTGTTAAAAAGATTCGATAACAAGTTTATAATTTTTTGTTGTTCTCCTAATAAAAGAAAAGAATCACTACTATTAAATTGAAATATCGAGAGGATAAATTTAATAACAGTAATATAACAATTGATTGTTTTATAAATATATAATAAAATAGCTAAAAATAATAAGTAAGCCATCTTCTTTATATTTCAAAATTAACTGAAAATTTCTTCAAGACTGTTTTAAATTCCAGCCCTGCAATTTGGCAAAAGCTCTCTTCCCTTTATTCTCGTCAAAAATTATCAGATCGTCCGCGCTCGATCCAGCCCCGAAGGCCCGCGTGTATACAACTATCGAATTGTAACAGTGCCCGTCGGTCGTTCTGCGTCACACCGTCACAACGCCGTGGTGTTGCGAAATGAAGCGAGCCCTTCTCCTCCGTATTTATAGGTGGCAGTTGTTCAATCTCTGTGCGAGACGAGGCGCGACGAGCGATGAATGAACGGAGGATTGGATTAAGTTTTAGATCTAAATCTGTCTCAGTGTCTCACCTCTCATAGTCAGTAAGTGCTGCGAATTATCTTTCGTTTTACAACTTTTTTTATACAACTTAACCCGTTTTTCTCTGAGCTCCTCACATATAAAACTTCTCAACTACTTTATAATTTTTAATTTCTTTATTATGTCTAGCCACCCAAATTTACTATATTTAATCAACTGATTTGTTATTATTGTATATTATACATTGAATGGGATTACTAAATATAAGTAAATATATAGAGATGATTGAATGAAATATGAATCTGATTAATAAAAATTTGACAATTTAATCTTGACACACAAACAAGTGGAGCGGTTTCACGCTCAATAAACTTCCAAGTAGTCTTTCCAAAAAGGCCTTTCACAGTTTAGGCCGAAAACTGGTGTAGAACCAATTTGGCTCCCTTCCAGAGTGTCGATTTTCACACTCGAGTAGTCAAATGGTGTCGAGAGACGTTAAACATCGGTTTCTATACCAAAACCGTATACATATTTTGAACAAAATAATTTACTTCCACTTGTTTCCTTTGACCTACATTATTGACAAATATTTGTTGAATGTACTGTTTTTAGTTTTAAACAAATGAGTGTACAAAAGTATTCACATGATTTATGAAAGTATTATAAAAGTATTAATTAATTATTTCTAGAAAATCCTATTGTGTTTTAATAGAAAGGGAACTTTACAAGTAATGAAAAATGAATAGGAAGCAATATATATGCACAATGACTATTTAAACTTACTAACTCTTGTCCTACTAAACAAATTTTGATTTTCGACTTTTTTGGCAGAACTAATTTCTTCCGAAAATAAATCGCTTTAAAATAATGGCTATACGATATAAACAACTTATTTTGGAACGAAATTTGAAACTTTAACAATTTACTGGAGTACGTATGGAACATTGAAAGTTTCTCGAATTTCAAGTTTCCATTGTGGCCTAATGTTTATTTTTAAGAATATGAAAATATGGAAAAGAATGGAAGTATAAGTTATTCAATAATTTAAGTATTTTGGGAACTAATTATTTTTAGTCTAGTTTAATTAAAATGTTTAGTAGATTAATAGCATTAAGAGTTTTTAGTCAAAATTAACAGCCACATACAATAAACGTAAATGTCAGTGATTCTGATACACACGCACACACACACACCACATTCACACTACACACCATTTATGTAAAAACCACTTCTCGTCCAATGGAAAATGTAGTCTCTATAACATAATTAAGCAATTTTAAGACAAAATTTTCTTATATTTTTCATCTCACCTAGAAGCAAAGAAGAAGCTAATCAAAGAACATAGCTGACAGGACTAATTGAAATAACCAACTGAGAGTAAGTGCTCCCCCTTGAATAAAGCAGGCATGTAGAATATCATCCGAGAACCCTAAATAAATAATACGCACAAACAAACATCTCGAGTGAACGCAGCGGGCGCGCCCGCCCGCACACACACACTCTCTCTCTCTCTCTCTCTCTCTCTCTCTCTCTCTCTCTCTCTCTCTCTCTCTCTCTCTCTCTCTCTTCCTCCCTCGGATCGATATATCGCAAAAGCAATCTGGTAAAACGCGCTCGACTCCCCCTCGCCTCTTCCCCCCCCCCCCCCCGTCCCGTTCCGTGGGAATCTCCTAAAACTAAGTCACGGAGGCAAAGCGTGTCGGTCGCGCGCGCGCGGCGCAGCTAGTTCATCCCTCCCCTACTTCCTCCTCCTCCTCCTCCTACTCGCTTGCTGAAGCAACAGTTCGTTTCCCTCCCGCGCACGCTCCTTCGCTACTGCTGCTGCTGCTGCTGCTACGGAGCGACCCGGTGCCGGCGACGTTCCTCCTTTTGTCACTCTCTCTCTCTCTCTCCTGCGCGCGCGCGTCCGCCGCGAGCAAAGCGGGTCGGCGAGCTTTGCTATATACCTGATGCTCGCTGACATGCACTCCCCCCTCCCCCTTCCCCGGACTATTTCACGGGGGTTGACTAAATTTAGGCTACCGGGAGGGGGATGGTTTCGGCGTTGGCAAGTATATGTAGGCGACGTGTGTGTGTGTGTGTAGGGAGGGAGTATACGGGATCGATGCCGAATGGTGTGAAAGCTGCATGCGCGTTTTTGGGGTGAAAGTGAGATTGCGAGGGCGCGGCGGGAGCTGAGATTATTATGTTGAGTTTATCAAGTATCTATATAAGCTGCAAATTGAAGTTCAGTTTTTTAATTTGGCGATTATGATTGAAATGTGAGTATTGGATTATTTAATTTATTATAACAAAGTATAAAACAACTAAAATGACATACCTATATTATAGTCCATGGTTTTCCATAATATGTAAAGCGACGTCTATTGCGCAATACAATATATCTCTTAATGTATCAGATATATTGCTTTTCATCATAGTCGTGAAAT
Organism: Torymus sinensis; assembly: GCA_030522985.1. Lineage (NCBI taxonomy): Eukaryota > Metazoa > Arthropoda > Insecta > Hymenoptera > Torymidae > Torymus > Torymus sinensis. The sequence continues at coordinate 14,402 of JAPYZP010003597.1, read as the reverse complement.
ATGAAACTATAATAGAAATGTGCAATCACTTGGAAAAATCGCCTCGAGAAACACGCGCGTGCGTCCCTCCCTCTCCGGTTTCTCGCACTTCCTGCTAAATCCCTCCGTAATTAAATTGGCCTTTCGCGCATTTTCTCCCTCTCTCTCTCCATCTCAAACAACAGCTGAAAAAATGCACCCCCTCTCTTACATTACACTTCTTCAAAGCGAAATTTGACGCTAATTCGCCCCGAGAGATGTATACAGGGCGCGCGCACGCGGATGCCTCTGACCTTTTACAACACTTCCCCGCGTGACACCTCGCTCGAGTACGCGCGTATATATTCGCAAGGTAGGTAAGGTATATGAAGCACGCACACACGCGTTGGGGTCTCGAGCCACTTCAGACGGGCTCTCGCTTCTTTTCTTCTCCCTCATACTCCGCTCACTTTTTTTTCGTCGTGTCATACCGGCGCATCGGCGGCGCAAATTAGCGCGCGAGCCGAGAGCCGTCCTTCCTTATCGCCTTCTTCGTTTTCGCTCTCTTTACACCTTTCGCCAGAGAGAGAGAGAGAAAGAGAGAGAGAGAGAGAGAGAGAGAGAGAGAGAGAGAGGCTGCTCTGGCGTTTCTTCGTCACTCTGTGCGCGAGATAAAGAGGGGGAGGGGGAGTCCTTTGTGTTTGCTCGTTTCGGGCGAGTATAATAAATTTGACGGGTGTTTTGTTTGGTGGTACGAAATTTTGTTCAAGTGCTTATGTAAATTTATTTTTGTCATGTGGAGAGATTGATTGACTGATGGTAAAATTAAGTTATAACATTACGGCTGTTTATTGTTTTGTGTGCTAAGCGGTAATGAATTAAAATTGGTTTACACACGTATTTGAAATTGTATGATTAATAATTATTCGAAACTACGATAAACAATGGTAAATAAACAAGAACAACTAATAATTTAAAACAGCGAGCAGTAAACTTGTCCAAATACTAGGAATTACAATTTATGGAGATTGAAATCATTTTTCCTTTCATATTGTATACATGTATATATTAGGCAAGACTTTGTCGTTTTGAAAAAGTGGAAAAAGTGTATACGTGGATCCGTTAAAATTGTTGGACGCAATAAAAATCATCCTTCAACAATCCACTCCACGCTGAGCTGTCTCTTTTCCTTTCCAACATAACGAATTTTCGAAATTACTGTAAAATTCATTGCTTATATTATATATGAGCACTTTTTAAACAAACGAATCGCGCATCATCGCGAGTTAAATAAATATTCCGAATATTATGAGCAAAATAATGTTAAAACAATGGAAATTTCAAAGTTGGCGAAAATGTTCCTACCCATCGACACACGCACACACACACACCTACTTTTACATCAATTTACAGAGCAAAGCCAAAACGAGAAATCGAAGCTCTCTCCCGGTATAAATCAAATTCAACCTAAGTTCTGGGCTCTCGAATCACGCCCGTAATTTCAATGTTTATGAATGACGCCAACGAAATTACGAAATATCGCACGGTCAGTCAGCTCGCGTTGAAACTTTGAAAGGTAAACGTCGAGCTACACAACATCATCCATATATATATATACATTCGCGTGCGGGTGCGCGCAGCATACGTCGGATCTGTATACGTGTAATCCATTAGCTCGAGCCTCGGCGCGATTGGTATATATACCTACAGATCGCTTTTCATTAATTTTTAGCGGCAACTAATTAAAATTTCGACGATCGTCGAGTCCGCATTTATACGCACGTATATATACAGACTGCGCGTATATAGCAGTGTCTGCCGCATGCACGGGCGCCTCGCTCGAAGGCTAATCTGGTCAATATTCGGCCAGGGGTGCTCGCAGGGCAACAATGAACGTGGGAGAGATAGAGACAGAGTGTGTATATAATACACGTGCACGCATTCGCACATACACGCGAAAAGTTGGTTTATCATTGAAAATGCCCCGAGGCAGACCGGCGCCGAGGAGTTTCGCCGCCGACTCGGACGGTGCATATTGCACTCGCGCTTGAATTTTTAATGCGATACACACGCGCTCGAGTCCCTGCTTATATATATGTATACGCGTAGCGAGAGAAATGACTATATACAGTTCTGCGGGCATTTAACGGAAATATTTGTATACTCTCTCTTTCACACATACGTATAATATGTTTGCGTGTATTACCGAACCATAAGTGTCGGTGGTAGAGAGCGCGCACGTGTCGCAATTTAAGCATACCGGCTCTATTGTTCTTCGGCATATACGTGGGCGCAGGCGCGAGCGAGAAGGTGGCCAAAGTCTAATGAATCTGGGTTTTAGTGCGCGCCATTCGCGCCCGCGGGGATTTGCTTGCGATCTTCTCTCGACCAAACGGCACTGCGAGAGATTATATAGCGGGTATACTATATACGATTGGCTCCGGAGTTTGCCAGAGCGGGATTTGTGTTTTAATAAGGAATTTCGATTCGGTGAGCCGGGGAATTTCTTTTTAGGAGGCAGAGAGAGCACGAGTTATTTTTGTCATCGATCAGGCGTGATTGAGTTTGCTTATGGTTTTGTTTGTTATTCGAAATTCCTGGGTTTCTTCGGTTAGTATAAGGCAATTTATATATACATGTTGGTAGTTTTAATTACTTTTTAAAGTATAGAAGCATAAAGGTCGACAAAACAAATTATTTCTATTTAAAAGTTATTTTTAAGTTCTTTAAATATTTAAATATTTAATTCAATTTTATAAGTGTTTTAATAGCATGGATATTTGAGCAAATATTTTATTTACCCTTTTCGCTTGTTTCATATCTAAAATGAGAAGTATTTCAGGGCCCGGTAAAAAAAGGATTCAGTCAATAATTATATAAGAAGAAACTTTAAGTGTGCAGCATCAATCATCAAGATTAGATTTGTACTATTCAACCGCATTGATACACGTTTGATATACAAAGGTGTTTGAAGCATTTTTCAGTTAAAAATATGTTGGCAATTTCACATCATTTTAAATAAAATCATATAAGTTTAGGATCTTTCAAACTTTTCAATTGATAAGCAATGCATATATTTAGTTTTAAATTATTTAAAGTTAATATAATTGTTAACTACATTTAATTCGAGTTTAATACGATTTTTTTAATACTTTGAAGCTCGTTTTATATTCAACAAAAATTGAATTGACGATGTTATACATATAATAATAGCGACGAGTATAATTAAATATTTTCGGTGAATTTTGTGTTCATGATAAATTTATGATTATTCAGTCTGTACGGATTTAATAATTCAGATAAATCTGTTATTGAAGAATAAATATCCAAACATGAAAACAACGTATTTTGAGTTTTCATCTTCTGGTTCGTTGAAAATTTAATAATTTCAGAATAAACCACATGAGTATCAATCAAGTATCCTTCCAAATCAATTTTTCAACTAATTATAAAGCATATAATACTTGTGATTTAATTTATAAGCCTTTAAAGATTATTGATTTCATTAACAGCATGATTAAATAAAATTCTGTAACATACTTTTATAACCCAGCAACATCGCTATGCAACAGCTTCATATCTTATTCAAAAGAATCTTAATTAAAATGTAACCCCTGCGCCACCGAATTTATTTTAATTACAATATATACACATTACACCCTCACACGCTAAAAAGGCAGCCGCTGCACTGCAGCACCTCGGCAATTTTAATTAATCGAAAAAAGGGGGGTGAAAGGGAAAGAAGGGGCGGAGGGGGGCGAAGGAATTACGCCGCGGAGCGTGAAAAATTTTCGGCAGCCGGAGGGAGGGGCTTTTAACGAGATATTTTTCCAGACACCCGCACGCTCTCATACTCTCATCACAATTTAAAAACTCGCTCGCCCTTTATCCCGCGCGCCACACGGGAGCGCGCGCGAGGCTGCGGAGCGCGCGTATGTGCACACACGCGAAACGTCAATATCTTGGCTCAAAAGTCGGCCTTTCACGTGTGTGGCGCGACGGGGGCGCAAGTCTCGCCGCCAGCCGACGTCGCCCGTATGTATGATGCATATAACGCGCGCGTCAACGCGACGACGGCGGTGGCGAATTCGGTTGGATTTTTTCTCCGTCTAGTGCTGGGCAACGTTGGGAATTCTTAGATTTACGGTAATTATATGCACAAAGGTTTTGAAATCAATATTTATTTTGGCAAAGATCTTTTTTTCTTTCAGTTTTATTTTTGGTTTTGGTTTTGGGGTTGAGGTATATAGAATTAAATTGATGTTGGGGGAATGTGCTATAGCTATGGATGACGGATTGGTGCGTCAACTTTGAGATGAGATTTTCTTTTAGATGTGAAAATGCTCCCGTGAAAACTTAATTTATGGACAAATTTTGCTTTATTTTAAGAAATTGGCGGAAAAGCCTCGCTTTGGAAACCGTAGCAACAGCTTCATTTTGAAAATTATTCTTTCTACACCGAGCGAATTTTCACGTGAAATATAAAGCTACATGTTAAACTATTGCAATTGAATTATTACAAAAATATCTACCTCTGCAACCGAGCCCACAGCTCTAAAAATTTCTTGCCGCGCCTTTCATCTCGTCCCGGCGCGCGCGCAAGTGCTGTGTTCTACCGAGAGCAGCCGAGAGAAAGACCGCGTGCGCCTTTAGAAGATGAAATTGAAAGTAAATTAGTACCCTTACCCCTCGCCACCAAATATTGACAGAGAAGAGCCTTCGCACTTTTCGGAGCGCGGCCGGCCGCGCCGAATATGTCTATATAGGCGCGCATCAAAGGGGAATCCATCAAATTAAAAACGCAATTATAAAAAAGGCGCATGCGTGTGCCGCCGCCCTCGCGTCGAGGAGCCACGAATCGAGTGCGGTTCCTTGTCAGGTTTTTCGTCACTGTATATGTATGTAGTGGATTGCGCATATAATACGAGAACAAGCGAGAGCTCAAAAGCAGGCGCGTGCGTATAATTTAAACGCGGAGAGGGCGTTTGTTTATGATAATTTTTTGGATTTTCTTTTTTTTTGCTCTTCGCCGAGGCTTGTTTACGCTTTGTAATGTTATTTGCTGGACGGTTCTTTCGAGAGTGCTCTTGTAGAAAAATGTCCGCGCTGGACACGCAGAGGAAGTAATTAAACGAATGTTAACTACTGCGAGGTGAGTAAATAATGAGGGGAAAAATGTCGAAAATTTAAACAGACTTGTGGGGTTCTCTTGCGTGTTTGCGAATCTCTTGTGGTCTTATCTTCGAAAATTGTATGATTTATTTATTACCACGAAAAATTGCTCTCATAATATATCATATGGTCGAGCAATGTTCACTTATGTTTACTGGTTTTTTCACTAATTCAACTTTAGAGAGTATGACAGATAATAACAAGTTGTTGCGAATTCAACTCATCAAAGTTAAAATTAACATTTATTTATAGTGCCTACTATTTTAATGATTTTCATAACATACGATTCCGACGAATTTGTATAACTATAAATGAACATTCATTTGTCCATATCCAAACGTCCGTTCGTTAACTGTTAAGATTTTCTTCTCTCAGTGCGTTAAGAAAACGTTTATTTCACTTCTAACAAAAAAAAAAAAAAAAAAAACAAAACAAAAAAAAAAAAAAAAAAAAAAAAAAAAAAAAAAAAAAAAAAAAAAAAAAAAAAAAAAAAAAAAAAACATAGAACCTTCCTGCCGAAAAACATTCCCGGTCAAAGAAAACTGCAGTCGTCGCCGGGCGTCTCTATATACTTACACCCTGCATACACGCAGACACACATATGCCAAGTCGGCTCGCGCAGTTATTACACGGGCTGTTAGGCAAAATACGTCGAGGACGCATGGCGCTCCCGCACACACACACACACACACATACACATTCATGGCACCTTTGAAAGTGCGCGAGCGAGCGTCGGCGGCATCACCCTTCGAGCCCCGAAAAAAACGTACGCGCGCGCTAGTGAGAGAGAGAGGTGGAGGAAGGAAAAAAGCTATCGATCCGCCGCCAGCTCGGCTCGTTTTTTTTCGCAGCGCGCGGGGGCTCAATTATGAAACGCTTGAAAAACGCGCCAAGATGCAGCGAGCGAGCGAGCGAGCTCGGAGAGCGACATACATATATATATGCGCGCGCGGCGTGCGGGAGGGGGGCTCCGACGTCTGCGCGTACTTTGGCAACGGGGGCAGGACGAGACATGTGCGCGATACCGGCAGCACTGTACATACATACGTACGTATACACGCTGTGTGCGTGTGTGTATGTGAAAGGTCTCTCGTTGCCGCTCTGTTTTTTCTCTCTCTTTCTCGCTTGCACTCGCACGTGCAGCGTGTGTGTATGCAGCGCGTACACTGCCGAGCATATAAGTATGTCTCGATGAGACGCACTGCGGGGCTGAGTGCGCGCGCGAGCGTTCTGGAAGAGAGAGAGAGAGAGAGGGAGAGAGTGCGGGGCTCGCATGCAGGCGGGGCCGAGGTGTGTGTATTTTTGGAAATTAATTTTTGAACGCGCGCCGCCCGAGTCGCGCGGTGTGCTGCTGCCTTTTTTAATTGGACGCGCGCAGGCTTTTTGAGTGCTGACTCTGCGGGCTGGATTTCAAATTTTTTGAGTCGTTTTGTTCCAAGTGTAAATATATATATTTTGAATTTTCTTTTAATGATTTTGAGAAAGTTTGGTATATGACGCGGGATTGAAAGTAAGTATTCCGACAATTAGTATGAAGTTTAGTTATAAATTTGTAGTGAAATATATCCAAAAAGATATTTCGAAGAATTCAGAGCTCTATACACGAATATCTTATATAATATCGACGGACAGTGATTTTTAATTTTTAAACAGTCACCTTCAATAGCGTATTACAACCCTTTAACCAATCTTATTAAAAAAACATGTAATAAATTATTGCATTCTGCATCAGAGCATACAAATATTTATACTACCGCGGATATTAGTAATATAATAAATTACTTTTGCATAGCGTATACAGTAAATTCTTTTTTCATAGCACGATGATGATATTAGTCATTTTTTAAAATGCTCCTCTTTTTTTTATTTATAAATACTTGGATTTAAAATTTTTTTCTAATCAAAGTTATGGACGACGTTCAAAGAATTTCAGAATGTAGCATTTATGCTTTTGCATCTTAGCATGTCCTATAGGCATGACGATCAGCAACCCACGATATACTAATAAAGATAAAAAGTATACTTTTTGATCATCAAAAAAATATTTCTCGCAATTGATCTCTCACAGAGGCATTTTTTTTTACCAAGCATCGTCATCGTCATCAAACTCGCGCCCATATACCCCCAAAGGCAATATATACTTCAGACAGCTACTATGCGCGTCTCTCTCTGTCTCCTCCCGCACAACAGCGTCATCTGGCTTTCGTTGTATCCGAACGGTTTTGTCTTCCCGTCTCTTTGACATGATAGGAATAACGATGACAACTCCGATGACGACTCGGAGTGATGATTTTTCGACGACGGTATACGGCGGCGTAGTAGGAGGGATGTCATTCGCGTTCGTGACTTGACGAAAAAAGAGAGAAGAAAAAACACAGCTCGCGCGCGCGGCAAGAGAGGGAAGTAATGACTCGCGTTCGATTGTGCCGCACGGCGACTTTGCAGGCTGCCGTGTAATTTTCCTCCTTTCAATCGCATCCCCCAAATTACCGGCTGCTCGCCGCGCGTACAATGTTTCTCGTCAGGCGCGCGTTTTGCTGTGTGCGCATGGCGAGACCGTCGGATATATAGGGTTCAATGTTTCAATGTAATGTTCTCAATCGATGTACTTGGCGTCGTTTTCAAAATCGTTGGGAAATTAATAAGGCTATATTGTGGTGTAGTTCGAAATTGAAAACTATAGAGGAAACTAGCCGGGGGTGCGGCTACGGTCGAGTTGAATAATTGAAGAATATGTGGCAATTTGTTATATTCTTGTCGATATCATCACAATTAACTGTAATATTGTAGAAACGTATAAGGGATGACTATACAAGCACACACGATATGGATAGAAGAAAATCGTCGAAACATCATATACTTCATTTCGTATATAAAAATTTTCATTTTTAAAACAATCCAATGAATATAATTTACTTATATCAATACACGAAAATCATATTTCCAATTTTATTTTATAATGGTTACCTTTCCACCCTTTGATTGATAAATATTTTAAATTCGCAAAATATTTTTATAATCTTTATTCGTTCGATCAAACGTGTGTACCCACTTTACAAAAATAAAAGCGTTTAAATAATAATTTTCTTACCGCGTATATGAATTAATATATACATTTCATCCAGTCGTCGCGAACGTGCGAAATATATATATAAAAATACACAACTCTCTACAGAGAGCGGTTACAATTCACCACAAACGCCCCATTCGAAATCGAAAATTCCTTTTCAAATGATCGCGCGCGAGGGCGAGAAAGCATTGCCGAACAATCATCGCTCCGTTAATGGTCGCTGATTAAAAAAATTCCTCTCACCCCGTCGAGCATGTACATATATATAGCCGAAAAAAGCTGCGCCTCGCGAAATAATAAAAAGCTCTTTTCATTTATACACTTGCGCGCTCGCGCATATACGCCGCACACACGTCGTCCCCTTTGTGCTCTCGCACCTCGTCTCGCGCGCACTTTTCATTTCGACTGCCTCTCCCTCTTATTCCCTTCCCCTCTCCCCTCTCTCCACCCTTCGCGAAAAAACGTATAGAGAGAGAAAGAAAAGCCGTGTCTCTCGAGACTCTCCGCAATTTAATTGGTCGGCCGGCACGCTGCTGCGCATTTTTATTAAAAGTATCGACAGCCCCGCCTTGTTTACGACTTCGGGAATTAATGCTGCGGTCGCGCCGTTACGCGCACGTGTCGATTTTCCGCGGAGAAATTTCCTCCTCCCGGAACTTTGCTCCCGGCCCGCCGCCGCCGCCGCCGCACATCCTCCTTTTTTCCATCGTTACTTTTTACCCCTTACATGCGCAGCCGGCCGCTTACGCGGCGCATACCGTAACGAGCGACTTTTTTAAACGCCCCATTCTAATTTCGCATACCGCCTGTACGTGCGGCGTAAAAATTACGTAGCGAGCGAGCTGAGCGCGGGTGGATTCCTTCGTAAAAAAATCGCGCGGGGCTTAAAACTCGGCCGAGGCGATGGGCTCTCTATCTCGGCGGAATTCAATAATCTCCGCTGCAAGCGGACCGCTAAAGCTACGATATACGCGGGGGCGCTTGAATTTTTTTCCCACCCCCCGCGCACGTGTACAGCAGCCGCTGCCGTCGTCGTCGTCGTCGTCTTCCTCTTCGCGCTTTATTAACGCGCGCGGAAGCGCGGTTTTAATGGAAAGGCGCGGGAAAATTAATTATGCGCGCGGAGGCTGGATCTTCGCGGAGGCGAGTGTGTGTCCGGCGAAATGATGTTAGATTAATGGCACTTATCGGCGAGGGGAAAAGGTGCAATTTTTTTTTTGTCAGCAAATTCTTTAGACGCCGGAGGGCTAAGGGAATTTTGTTTAATGGTCTTTTTAATGTTGTCCATGTAGCCAAGGCATTAGCGCATGTTTATCGGAAATGCGGGAGGAAGCGCTTCGAGATTCTTGGGAAAAGTTTGATGCACGATGGTGGCGCGCGCGCGGTTGTGTAACTTTATTTTGTGATACACACGTTGTGTATAGAAGGGAATTCTTGTCTAAGTGATTGTTCGAGCTTTTTCGTCATGTATCTTATTCAAAGTTATCAATAATTGCGAGCTTCTTCCGTTATCTTTTCAATGTAAACCATGGGATGCCTGAATTTTACACGAAATTACAAAGTCATCCTTTGCATTTACGTTTGGCAAACTCGCGTGAATCCTTGCAAAGTTAAATACAAAATTCGCGAAGGCTTATATTTGAAGTTTGAATTTGTAACTTGGAAAATGTGCAAGTCTAATATTTAATGAGATTTGGGTTAGTCTATATGTAATTCAGTATTTCCGTTTGTTCCGATATCGTAAGATCAACGATAACCCAAAATAAATCAGAGCTTACTTATTGTATATATATATTATATATACTTTTCTCAACCACTCATGTAAGAAAAAAACAATGGCATATCGCATCAGCTGAAACTTCAGTCTCCATTTTGCGAGAGGCACACTGCACTTACATCGAGGCGAACTCTCCGAAACGCATCGCGGCGGTGGGGCCTCCTCGCGGCACGTTACGCTGCCGTCGCTCACACACATACACACACGGACGCTGCACGCGTGATACGCGCGTCCCCATTCTAGTTCGGCTATCTACATCATTAAGTTTACGTAACCGCACAAACCTGTCAGCGGGCATTTCGGAGCCGGCTAATGTCCCTCCGCCGCGCGCGTCCGTCCGTCCGTTCGTATACGTCCGTCCGCGTTCGTCCCTCGTCCACCAATTGTGCGTGCCTTTGATTGGCCCCGCGCGCGCGCGCAACGGAGGATCGAGCGAGCGCGCGCTCACGCGTGCGTTGTAATAACCGCGCGCGTGAACGCCCGCGCACAAAGTAATTACGTCGCACGAGGAGACGCACACACATACTTGCGAATGTAATCTCGCGAATTTGCCGTGATTAGCGCGCGAGGCGCGGACGTGAGCTGGAGGCGAACCCTTTTCGAGGGCTTCGTGGCTTCATTAGGAGCGTGAAATAGACTCTTTTCCTAAGATTCGCTGATTGTCGTCAATCGGGTATGGATGTGTATACGATTACGGTAGCAATAAGTTTGCGAAGAACACCGCAGTTAAATTAGAACGCGCGGCTTTGTCTTATCTTGTTATTATGGATAATGCTAACTATACGCGCGTATATTTGTCAATGTACAAAACTTGAACTAGCAATTATATATACGAGAAGAAAACTTGTCGCTTATTTTCTTTATATGTATTTAAATACAATTTACCAATTTTAGTATAATTTATAATATGTCAACTATTATATTCAATGATACTATAATGTTAGATTGTTTAGAGTGAAACTTTAAAGTAAGTAAAAACTATACTATATTGATAATAAAAGATTAAGGCATCCTTGAGACATTTCAGTCAAGTGCTACATGATGCGATTTCGTGCAAGTGAGCATTTCTGCATTTGAAGGAATTACATTCTATATTCGGATGCGTGTCCGTGACTTTCTTTGTGTCGTAGTATTTGAGACTGACGTGGACCGTGACGTAAACAATACCAATCCCATAATGAACTTCGCCAGTTTTGTCGTCGCGGCGAGCTTGCAATAGGGCCATGAGGTTAGATAATTTACTGGAATTATCCGCATTCTTTTTCCGTCTCTATAATTCTACAGTTATGTGCGCACGTATTTATCTTAGTATTTAACTCTTATAATTAAGATGCACGCGTCTTTAATTCTTTCGATTTTATTTTTGCCTTTAACAGTCAATACAACGCAGCAATGAATTACGGTTAAATAAACATTTAAATATATAGCAGCGAATCGACAGCATATTTTTCATGCGAAAATGACCACAATTAAGTATTGTATAGTCCTGAAAAACACCTCAAGCTCGCTTCGTTCCAGTTATTTATCTTTTCTTATCTCAATTTCTTTGTCTAATTTTCGCGCAACGCCTCGAATATCGCCAGTCCAGGCGTCACACAGTGCGGAGCGCGCAATACACGCGGCGCATGTGCGCGTATGGCCGTATAGCACTCATAAATACACGTCAGCTCACGCGTGAATAAATATCGCCTTAACCATTGCTTATTAACTGCGTTTTATAGCTTAATTATTAAGGCACGTTCATTGGTCGAAGAAAAGCGGCGGCGTGGCTCCATTCCTGACCTAAAACATACATGTGTGTAACTTGCGCTCTTGCGGTATAGATAAATCGCGCATAATTAAACTAATTGCAGTTATTTTTTTTGACTGCGCCGGCCATAAATTACGACGAATGAATAATGTTTTTCCTTCTTTCTATAAATTAGAATTATCGTAATTGTTTCTTTTGTTTATTAATCGGAATAGCCCGTGGAAAGACGTTGACAAATTTTTCCGCGTCACTGAGCGATATGGACGAAAATTTGTCAAACAGTTTGGCTTAATTTATCAACGTTAATATATCGTCTCATTAACGTAACTGAAAATGATATAAGCTTCTTTCTTCCGAAATTTCATAAGCAAATGCGTTATTCTGATTATGTCGAGTATGTTGTGCGTTAAGAAAGAGAATCGCTGTAACGATGATTTAACCGTTGCGAACTGAAGATGACTGGTCACACGTCACAGGCGTCTGGTTGCGAGTCCAGACGTGCGACTTGGTGAACAAAAAAACCAGTAACGGAAATACTTGTCCCTAGATCGATTTTTCTTGTAAACAGTCGAGGATAGCTGACGATGATAAGAGCTGTATAAATAGAAAGCAGGCGCTGAGTGATAGACGCGCGGAAAAATAGACGAACTGCCGCAAGGTCGACTCACAGTGTGAAGAGCTGAATTCATTGCGGCTACGTATGCACATATTTTAAACTTGTAATATTCCTACGTTTCTGAGGATTCGTTTGAATGATGGAAATCAAGCTTGAATATTTGTCTGCCTTATAAATTTAGTCAAACGTTATAATAGTTTTGAGCAGTTATAAATTTATTATGTACGATTAGAGTTTCAAGATTAAGAAAATGCAGCATTTTTCATAAAATTAATTGCTTCTTCTTCTAGAGTAATTTTATTACCGTAATTTATTTTTCGAAATCGCGCCTATTTACGTTTAATTCGAGTTTAAAAACAGAAGAGACGCAAACTCCTAATGTGATAATTATCGCTGAATAATTGCTCAAGGATAGAAGGCACATATATTCTACAAATAAAAAATTTACAGACTAGAAACACGCCCAATTAAAAGTGTCTATAGCGTTCGTGCAATTAACTCTGTAAGAATATGTTATGCGCATGTAGAGCGTAAAATGTTGGAATTTTAAACAAACACTTACTTGGCTAATTGATTTAAAAGACGGCTAGGAAATCACGAATATCCGTAGAGCCGGAAGTGGCTACTAAGCCCACGCTGTCGCTCTAAACACGAGGAAAGTAGAAAAAGTTCGGGTACGGTCAGACCTAAATTCTTTATTGGCTTGTGACACGTGACTGAAAACTCGAGTCATTTTAGGCTGCACCGCCAAAAACAGTCGATTCTAGCTTAAAGTACAGAACTTTAAAAATAATAAGACGTGAGAACTCTATATTATTTACTATTTTAACAATAATGTTTTATATTTTGCTGTATAAATCTCAGCTGAGACTAATTCTTGAAATTTAATTTTTGTTTTGTGATTAAAAATTGAATAATTGAGAATCATAGTAATATAAAATTCCATTATAATATTACGTATAGAAAACTATTTTTCTATAAACAAACAAATATTTATCACACACAACAACCAGATAGCGTGAAAAATACTTTGAAGAAAATTCAAGTTTATTTCTCGCCTTCTTACATAGGCATTATCAAAGGTAACTATTCTTCAAAATTCACAAAAATTGACATATTTCATAACAAATATATCCGTTCAATCGCGCACTCTTCAAACTCCAAAATTCCCTCGAAAACCAACCTCCACCTCGACCCTTATCACCGTCTTCCTCCACAGTAGACAGACATCTCCCGGCGAGATCGATTTCAAAACTCGGCGGAGAGAGAGAGAAGGAGAATCCACGGCGTATCGCGTGTCCTACCTGTTACGCGAGCGAGCGCGCGCTCGCGATATCACCTCGTTTTATACAGCCGCGGAACTTGGAATTGTGGCAAAGTGGAACGCGATATTGGTGCGAGCAGAGTGAGCGCGCGCGGGCCTTTTCCGCGAAAACGAGATTCTCCCCCCTCTCTCTGCTATGAGCGTCTTCAAGCGTATCTTCGAGTGTAGTAGGCTGCCGCGCGCGGGTTCATTCACGAGATCTAGCAGTCTCTTGCGCGAATTTTGCGCTCGACGGGGAGAGACTAAGTTTGACCGGATTCGCGAGTGAGAGGGAGAGGTAAGGTGGTTGCTGTATTGAGTTTTAGACGGGCCGTAGATGAAATTTGCGATAATAAAGCTTTCTTGTTAGTTTATAAGATAGTTCGTGTTGGAAGATTAGAGCATAGAACAATTTTTAGAAAGAATACAGCCAGAATATGTATATACTCATTAGTTCTCCGTAATTAAGAAATCATTCGTGAAGTCGTTCAAGATGAGGTTACACAAACTACACTCACAAAAGTAACTTCTAGTTGATAGAGGAAATCTTGTTATTATAGGCCTAAACAGAAAATCCGTGTCATATAAAATGAAAATTCTGTAAAATTTATTTGCTTGGCCTAATAATAAGAAAATTTCCTCTGTCTCTTTTGTGAATGTATTTTTCAGAGTTAGACAGTGATAAAAATAAATACTAATCTTCATATTACATAAAGGAATGTTATATGATAAGATTCCTGTGTAGGCAGTTGACTT
>JAPYZP010003596.1:0-15700 GCA_030522985.1 Torymus sinensis | reverse complement strand
GTCATATCAAAAAATGATAAAGCAACTTTTTTCTTAGAATTTCGAGCTTTATACGAAGATCTTGTGTAAAACATACATTTTCAGAACAAGTTGTATATACAAGCACGCGTGCTCGATTCATAGTCGTTCGAGCATGAATCGAGTGCGTTTGACGACGCTTTCGCACGACGATGCGAAGGCAAGAGGCGCCGGCAGGTCGCTTTGGTCCCTCTCACTCTCTACTTCTCCTACTTATTTCTTTATCATTATTTTGCGCAATATTTTCTCATGAGAATTATCACAAAATTATCAAACGAAAATAAAAAAAAAAATAAAAAAAAAAAAAAAAAAAAAAAAAAAAAAAAAAAAAAAAACAGTATGGACAATATAACCATTCGCGATCTGCCGGTCGCAAAAATGAAAAGAAAAATTATATATATATATTTTACGCGAGCCTCTTTGGCTCACAAAATCCACCTGTACTAATCGAACACTTGTGTGTCTGTGTGTATGTGTATGGCGCAGCATGTGACATGAACGTGCATAAACGATGCGAGCCGAGCGTGCCAAATCTCTGCGGATGCGACCACACGGAAAGACGGGGACGCATCGAGGTCGAGATCTCCTGCAGCGGGAACAGGATGTCAGTCGGAAGTAAATAGATATCAATTTTTTTTCCTATATGTATATATATATATATTTGGGTAAATAAAAGGCGCTAGTTTGTAAAATCATTTTTCATGCTTCGAAAAGAAGTTGTTATAAAGTCGGTCGAGTTGAAGAAATATTTGATATTATTTTAAAAAATTTTACAACATGATCTTCTACTTCAGTATAAAGTGTACAAATTCCTTGTAAATGAGAAGTAACAAATTAACTCTTTTACGCGTATTCAACTAAACACCGTCCCCTCCCAGACTACGAAAATGGTAAAAATTCAATGAAACCAAAAAATACCAAAAGATATATTTTAAACTGCTCTATCTCATCCTGTTAGTTATTTAATTAGCTTTATTTCACCTTAATAGAAAAAAAAAATTAAATATATATAACCTTATGTTAATATTTATACCCTCATTCATTCCAGAATAATAACCTGTTTAATAACATTGAAGAACCTACTAATAGCTCCTAAGCTGCATTAATTAGCTCCATACTTTTTGGACAGTTGACTAAAGAAATAATTACACTAGACTGCAATTATTTCTTTAGTCCGGTGCCCCAAAACCTGTACGAAATCGAGAAAAACGATTCAATCTTTTAATTGATTATTTGGAGTAAGTTATAAGAATATAAAATTAATATTGCCCAGGAGTTATTTGTAGAGATTTTTATTTTATAGAAAACAAGTTATTATTGTATAAAATAGAAGGGTTGATGATATCAGAGAAAGTTATACATTAAATTTATTATTATTCAATTAATGAGGAGCTAATTCAATAAACAATATAATGGAATAGAACAGTTTAAAATCTATCCTTTGGTATTTTTTTTATTGAATTTTGACAATTTTCGTAGACTGGGAGGGGGGCGGTCAACTAAACCTATAATAAGCGCAGACGTTATATAGGCGCTGTTAAAGATCTTTTATGACGTTGTTTTATATCGTCGCTGCGTTAAAGGAGGAGCAAAATGACATCAAAAACATTTCATGGCCTGCTATAATCTTAAGCTATCAAAAACAGTGCTGTCATAATTTTACAAGAAGGGCGGAACGTTGTAATTTAGCAGCAAGTGACGTTGGTCGTTAATGAATACGAGAATTTTAGCTTTGATCTATTGTTTCGTCTTAGTGATTCATTAACTCTTTGAAGATATGTTTACTTTTTGCTGATAAAATTTAACGAACCAACTTATACTTCACTAAAGTAATGAAATTGTTTTTTGAGCGAGAATTTCGAATTAATTCATGAATGCTCGCAGTCATACAGGGACGAAACCTCATTCCTATGGATCCAAATGGTCTGTCGGATCCGTACGTCAAGCTGAAACTAATTCCCGAAGGCGAGAACATAAAGAAGAAAACAAAGACAATCAAATCATCGTTAAATCCAGAATGGAACGAGACACTCACTATGTAAGTAACTTTCGCGTCATCCTCTGCCATCGCTTTCGCTTGCAAAAAAGGCATTTCCCAACGATACATCGTGTATAAAAATTTCACGCGCTTTTCTATAATTCATGCCAGCCCGAAATGTCCATATCACATCTCTCGAAATAAAAACATATCCGCCGCGCAAGTTCCCGGGATTAATGAACGCCCACCGCTACTACAAATGCAATAGCACACAGCAGTCATCTTACCAAGGAAAAGCCCGATTCTTAATCGCTCTTATCGGCGCGCAAGAGATTAGGAGACGCCACCGGTGGCGGTGAGCAGGAGATGAAAGGGCAGACAGCTATTTTCGGTGGCGAAAAGCGTTTGGGTTCGTTAAAGTTAAATGCGCGGCCTGAGTGATAATTAGGTGATGAGGCTGTTGTCGCTGGCAATTGTTTCGACGTAGATAAGCGGCTGTGGCATAGTGGCGTGCGCTTTAGTAATTTATAGTATAATTAAAGTGAATATTTGGTGCGGTAATTGGGGCTCGCGTGATGGTGGACCGGTGATTTTAATTTATTTTCAATGGGATTGCATATGGATGATATGTTGAAGGGGATCTGCCTCGGGGTCTGTATAGGGAGTTGCGTAATAGTTGGCAGGTGCTTTCGTAATACAAAATTGACCTAAAAAAGAAATTGAATCCATAGATATTGTGAATTGGTTTACATGGAAATATAATGCTGGGGGTAACGTTTATTTTAATGGTTTCTACGCGTGTAATTTGCGTTCGGGTTGAATTTCGATATTTAAAAACGATATCATACATTTCATAACTGCGGTGCGATGTGGATCCTCTAAAAGTGCATTATAAACGATGTATCTATATGACTGCGTCTCTTTTCGAGTATTCGTTGCAAAAGTATATATCAATCGCAGATGAATAATAAACTCTTTTTACCAATTGCAAAAATACACACATATTTATGTGGTTGCGCATATCCGTTGGAAATTAATAATTATTCGAGCACGGTATCGATATTTATGAAAATAAGTAATAAATTATATTTACGTCCATTTTGGAAACGCTGATGAAGTTGAAGCATTAATCAGTTTTACGCACAATATGATACACACCGTATCTACAGCTCGGGCCATCATTAAGTATATTAAATTGGCGCTTCTCGCCTATCAATCATATCGTGAAAGGAGGAAAAAGTAATGAGACTCTGTTCTCCTCTGACTTTGTCGCCCGACTAAACGCGAGAAAAACACGTATAGCTCGACTTGTAACAACGTCTTTAGCAAGAAAAAGCTGAGTAGTGGAAAATGATGAGACTGTACGCACAGCCGACGTAATTTAAGAGCGTACACTCCCGATCCTCTCGCGCAACAGGCGCTGCAAATTTGTTTATCGCAGGAATACATAATATTGTAATATCCAGTAATGAGTAGTCATCATAATTTCTACTTGTTATTTAATCGTTCGCGGCCGAGTTCCATTGAAATCAAATAACGCATCATGTGACGCAGTAACGAACACTGCTTACTCTGGCCTGTTTATATAGTACACAAATTAATAATTCTCCCAAATGATAATCAAACACTTCGACATTATTATTATAATTGGCCATTCGTTGAAATATAAATAAATAGAAAATCACAAAATGATCTTTCTCGTCAGCGATAATTCACCCCTTTAATTCCGAAACCAGCGACCTGAAGCCGGACGACAAGGACAGACGACTGCTGCTGGAGATCTGGGATTGGGATCGTACGTCGCGCAACGACTTCATGGGCTCGCTATCGTTCGGCATATCCGAGCTGATGAAGGCGCCCGCCAAAGGTTGGTTCAAGCTCCTCACCCAGGAGGAGGGCGAGTTCTACAATGTGCCCGTGCCCGAGGAGGGGGTCGACCTCGCCGAGCTCAAAAACAAAGCCAGGGTATGTATCACTTTTTTTTTTACTTTTCTTTGGCTTATTATCGCGCAGAAAGCGTTGGACAATGGAGGGAGGGGAGTTTCGCGCCGGCCTTTTGTAGACGGGTGAAAGTTTGTATTTGAAAGGATGGTTTATTTTTTTGTACAAGGGTTGAATACCGTGTTGTTACATTTTTTAGTGGAGTTTGATAGTTCGTGAAGTTTTTTTTTTGTTTGTTTTCTATTTTAGAAAGTAAAGTCGGGGTTGATTTACCATTTTATTTCTCAAATGCGTAGAAAAAGTTGGGATTTCGGGTATACTGAAAAATCTTATCAAAGTATGATTAATTGTCGGAAAGTAAAGAAAATAAAAGAAAAGAAGAAGGAAAAAAATAGATCGATGATTGAAAAACGGTGGGGAAAATTTGACGAAAAAAACACAGTCGAAGTCTTAGATTAATAGAAAAATTGCGGTGGGTGTGAGGAATTTCATTACTTTATAAAAATTCCCGTACTGTCTTGAAAAAATTTCCACGTTGGCTTGCACAATCTCAATTACGTTTTACAATGTAAAACTTGTCCCCATAAAAACTTGTATTTATCACAACTTTTTAGACGCGTATAGTATCTCGCTTTTACCAGTGAATAACAACTTTTTCATTCGCACTTTAATTAAATACTCCAAACCACCACATTAATTCTACCACTGCAAATATATCGAGGCATATTGTCATACGCTAGCCTCAACGCGCTAAAAGCCGTCCAGTCCGGTGGTGGGCTATCGTTTCGAAAATCAGGTCGAAGTGGAGCGGAATTGCGGGCTCTGCATTATTTGACGCGAGGAAACACGTTGTTCCCTCGGACTGACCTCCATCGTAGAAGTCGAATGCGTCCACGACAAACAGTCGGTGTACAGGGTGGTAATAACGCACGATGTTTGAATAATGTAGAAAACATCGGTGACGAAGAAGGCGCCCACGCAGCAGGACAAAGAAGTGCCGCACAACATGGGCAAGAGCGACGTCATACGCGCCTCAGATTTCAACTTTCTACAAGTCCTCGGCAAGGGCAGCTTCGGCAAGGTTAGTGGCACTCGACACGCCTGTGTATGCAATGTCCTTTGGGTGTTTTTTTTTATCATGTACCAAGAAGTTAAATTGAAAAAGTTGGGGGCATGGTATGAAATTAAGATGGGGGAGAAGTTGAATCGTGAGTTGGCGGGGGAATATTAAGTAATCTTCGTAGATAACTAACTGCTGAGAATAATTAGGATCGACTGGATTAAATTTGAATTTAAGAGGTGTCTTGGATGATGTTAAGAAGTAACGAAAGCTTGGGATTTGACGTTTTAATTTGTAAAATCAGAAATTATTAGGATAAATGGTGGAGATAATGGTTATTAGATTAGCAGGAAAGTGTCGGGGTTTAGGACCACGGATTAGGCTCAAACTTGAAGAAACACGAAGAAAGATATAATATTGGATCCAAACGCTTTAAAAAATTAAGTTCTGGATATTTTTAGCTTTATTTGGAAAAAGAATCTTGGAAAAATCTTCATGAAACGTTATTCATTCAGTCTTGCAAAGTCTGAAATATCATTTAAAAAAAGTAAATAAAATTAGAAAAAATGAGCTTTCGTTTGCTTTTTTAAAATGAAGAAATATTGATTCCTTTCAATGTTATAAAAATTTTAAGTTTAGAATGCTCTTCGAAAATGCACTAAAATATGCATAAAATCGATCAGCGATTTCCAGAAGCTTGACTAAAGTGTATTTTCATTGCTCAACTTTAAACTTTCATAATTTTAGAAGGATTCAATATTTTTTAATCCCGGTAAAAGCAAATAAATGCTTCTTTTCTCCAGCTTTATTTTCTCTTTTTGAAATGGTAATTCAGACTTATAAAGATTAAATAATTACTGTTTTAAGAAGAGGCTTTTTCAAGATTTTTGCAATATAAAGCTAAAAATGTCCAGAACTTGAATTTATTGGTGCGTTTCTATACATTCAAAAACATACCCTAAAGTTTAAGCCGAATTCGTAATCCGGATCACTGACACTTTTCTGACTATATATAGTTTAGATTTAATTTCAAATTAGTCTACCACCTGTTTATACATACTAATATCTTAAATATTACTCTACGCCTTTTTACACTGATGAGTCCACTTTATAATAGTGCAGACAAAACTCCTTTATATGAATCTTTTACATTTGGACGTTTCTTTACTTGTTTGGACCTGTAGTTGAAAAAGAACAATTTCTGACATGTTAAAATAATTTGTTTCAATTTTACATAAAAAAAAAAGGACAAGAATATTCACGATTCTTATCGATAACAGTAAAGTGTTATCTAAACTTTGACTATTTGTCGGAGTAAAAAATAAGATTTTGGCGCAAGAAAAATATAATATTTTTTTTCCCCCCCAAGAATAATAGGTTAGATTCAAAACGATAATCGTTTTACTGCAAGAGGATTTAGCATTTTAATAGATCATTTCTCGGCGTGCACTTACCCATACATATTCTCCCCTGATCTTCAGGTTCTGCTGGCCGAGCGCAAAGGCACGGACGAGCTATACGCCATCAAGATCCTCAAGAAGGACATCATCATCCAGGACGACGACGTCGAGTGCACGATGGTCGAGAAGCGGGTGCTCGCCCTCTCGAACAAGCCGCCGTTCCTCGTGCGACTCCACTCTTGCTTCCAGACAATGGTCAGTTCTTTCTCTATCTCTCCTTTCTCCTAGCTCTGCCTCGTATATACGTATACATCAGAAAAGAGGAGAGAGAGAGAGAGAGAGAGAGAGAAAAAAACGAGGCCGCGCGACATTTCGCACATTGTCCTCGACGGGGGTGGCGCTTTTCGACTATTTCGACCCGAAAAGAGGGAGCGGTTTTTTTTGTAGTAAGAGGGCGAGGAATAAGAAGGAAGAAGCCATTTTCGCAATGGGCGGGTTAATTTTTTTTTGTATAATTGCTCGAAATGGGGAGGGGTACGATGATGAATGTGGAGGTCGCAAATTGGTCTAATGGGTAAATGGGAATTTCAAAGGAATTCTCGCTTTTTGCGTAATTATTTTGGGTGCCTGCAAGTGACCTCATTTTCTCGCAATATTTATTCGAATAATGCGCTTTACGAGTCTAATTTTTATAAATTAGATTTACAGTTAGATTTATGATATTACTGTGCTTAGATAAAATGGTTTATAAAATATCTTACAAATTAAGTTCAATAAAAAACGGCTTTAATCGTATCAACCCCATCATCTCGGACCGAAATTTCCCCAATATATTATTCTCTTCCCAAATACGATATCCTTACTCCCTTCCTAATTTTTTTTTTTCAATTTGCTCCAAAATAAACGTCGCGCACTGGTCGAAAAAAAGATCTTGCTTTTACACCCTTAGCGCGCACGTGATATATAATAACAGCGCTCGCGCACCGAATTCACCCGAACCGATAAAAGCCTTTTACCACTCGCAGCCAGAAAGAAAGTACGAGAACAAAAAAAAAAAATACATTTTCGTTCGTGACGTTGTTTTGCAGGACCGGCTCTACTTCGTGATGGAGTACGTGAACGGCGGCGATCTTATGTTTCAAATCCAGCAGTGCGGAAAGTTCAAGGAGCCCGTAGCAGTGTGAGTATACATATACATACATATATATATATATATATATAGACACTGCGTGCACGGCTTGCTGGCTTCTCTCTACACAAGAGTAGCTAGCTCATTCATTCGCTCGCTCGCTCTCTTTGCGTCCGTCGCCGCTGCTCGTCCGCTTTTCGAGCTAAAAATAAGAGAAAAATAGAGGCGCCGATACTATGTTCCGTATAGTGTGTATTGAGAGCTGCGCACATATATACGCGAGCGCGCTCGTTGAAAAACGCGCAAACGGTTACTGCTATTGCTGGCGTCGTTACTCTGCGGCGTCGTGCGTAATTGAATTATTTCGGCCTTTTTTAGACGCCTGCGCGTGCGTGGGTGTATATATATAAACTTTATTTCAGCCTATTGGCCCAGAAATGGACTTGGTTTACAAAGTATTTCTATCATCACACTTTCCTCCATACCTTATATTATATTATTTTAGAATATCACAATATATCATAATGAATATCACTATAAGCGTCGCACCGTATTTTCATTTAACATTTAAACCTCGCATGAGTAAATAGTTATATACACTTTTCAGAAAAAACAACATAAATTCAGTCTTATTATTTCCACTTTCCACTCTATATGTTTAACACATTACGCACCCTACTACATTCATATTTTACTACGTTTACCTTTCCCATTTCGAATACATTTATACATTTATACCCGGCGACGCCGTACAGAAATTTTTCTTTTTGCCTTCCCTATCTATTTATTTACAATCAGTATACCCTATTTTATATTAAATTTACTCGTTTACTTATTATCGCATCACAATACATTCATCCATCCATCCATCCACACCAGAGGCAGCTGTGCGTGGGTGTATATTATTATATACGATTTAGAAGGGTCTCGGCATATATCGAGTGGTCCAGGAACAGCCGCACATTTACTTGGGCGTCGGTAGGTCGTTTCTTTGTGGGTTAAACCGCACTGCGTGACTGCGCTGATTGAGTGTATCTCAATCCATGTCCTGTTGAGGATCGTGTGAATTGACCTTAATCAACACCGTACATAAAAAGTAGTATAGGTTCTTTTGCGAATTCAGTTGGATATTTTGGCAAGTTGGGCATTTTATGGCTTGCTTGATTGTGGTTTCTCGTGCAGAAATTATTTTCTGATGGAATTGTAATGTTATTTTATCACTCTTTCAACGTTATTTCGTATTATTATCGTATTATTTCAATACTAATTTTCTTTTATATGTACTCGAAATATTAAAAGCCAACTGAAAATATACTACAAATAATTACATATAAGTAAAATGATGGAACAAACTTCTATCTGTGGGTTATATGGAAGAAGGACATACATAAGTCAGTTGAAAAAGTCTATTACGGTTTTAAACTATACTTACGACCTCTTTCAAAATACTTTTGTTTTTTAAATAATGTACCTGTAGGCTATATCTTACCAAATTATTCATTGAAATTCATTATACAATGCAAACAATGCTATAGTTTAATTAGTGACAAAAATTGGATTGAGCCCTTTTTCATATAAATACATATATATATATCACATTCTCATTTTTGAGTGCCACCTTCCCTTCATCTTTAATCGAAATACAAAACTACCCTCCAACTTTTGACTTGAATGTCTACCCTTTTACATTTTTCATTCTAAAAAAGAACAGCTTGAGAAAACTCGTTCGAAGAACGGCTCTTATATAAAAGCCTTTCTCGCTATAGATGAATTCTCCAACTTTTGTTCTCACTCCTCCAACTTTTCTTCACACGCACAGATTCTACTCGGCGGAGATAGCGATCGGTCTCTTCTTCCTGCACTCGCGTGGCATCGTCTACCGTGACCTGAAGCTCGACAACGTCCTGCTGGACCAGGACGGCCACATAAAGATCGCGGACTTCGGCATGTGCAAGGAAGGCATCACCGGCGACAAGACGACCAAGACCTTCTGCGGCACGCCCGACTACATCGCTCCCGAGGTCAGTAATAACTGATGATGATGATGATGATGATGATGATGATGCTCGAGCCTTTTGATCAGAGGGCGTTTGATCTGGCCAACTCGTTGGATTAGGGACGAAGGCTTTGCAGAGCGGCGAATGTCCATTATGGATATATGTGCACGCGCGTGGATAGATGCTTATTACAGAGATGTTGCGCGCGAGTGAATGACTACATGATGTATGTGTGCGCGTTTGCTGAGGGTAGCGGAGGGAGATGATGATGATGATGATTGAGTTGTCATGCGGGCGTCCTTTGAGCCTTGCTTACTTGTGTGCATGCGCGTAGATGGAAGAAAGGAAATTGCTTTGTGGATTATAGGATTTTTTTTTTTAAAATGAAAGAAAATCTAGTTTTTATTTTTATCTGTTTGAAATTTGCAACGTTTGAGTGCAACGAAATAAAGAAAAATTCATTTTACGTCAAATTCATAGTAACTTAATATTAAGTTTTAACGTAGATTTAGTTTTTTGTAGTATACAAAATGACTTTATGACAAAGGTTTAGGCAAAATTTGGATTGTTCACTAACGTTAATCAATCGTAAAAATTTATTTTTTATTGTTAAGCTTTTGGTGGTTGGACTGTTATCGAATAACTTTAATTGAGATATATACTAATGAAAGCGCTTACCTCAATTTTTAAACAATACCGAAAGCAACAATTGCTTGATATTGAAATATATCCTCTTCCAAGTAAACATACGTTTCAGTATTTACAGCCAATATTTTTTAAAGCTTTCATTTATAAACAAAAAAATACTCGAATTTCTCCAAATATTGTATAACATTTTTCCAATGTTCACCTCGTTGCCCAAGAAAAACGGCACAATATAAAAGTAAAGAGAAAATAAAACAAAAAATCGAAAAAATACAGAACATTATTTTTGAATTCAAGAAATTTCTTTAAAAGAAAGAGGGCATGTATAGTAAACAACGAAAGAATAACGAATTCTCTTTCTCTCTCTTTCCTCTTCGCAGATAATTTTGTACCAACCCTACGGCAAATCCGTGGACTGGTGGGCGTACGGTGTCCTCCTGTACGAGATGCTCGTCGGCCAGCCACCCTTCGACGGCGAGGACGAGGAGGAGCTGTTCGCCGCTATCACCGACCAGAACGTCAGCTATCCCAAGGCTCTGTCCAAAGAGGCGAAAGACGCCTGCAAAGGGGTAAGGAAAGAGTTTCAGGGAAAATGCCGAGCGATAGTCAGGCACGCCGATGTATGTATAAATCATCCGGTTCGAGAATTACCGTATAGATATATACGGCTGGGAGGATAGCTTCGAGATGCGTAATCCTTGTTTATCAACTTTTCTCGTAAATATCGCGGGATTTTCCAAGGGGGGCGAGAGGGAAGGGGATTTTTTTCTAAGTAAGTCTTGAGAGTTGCGACACGAGTTTCGCGCTGAAAGAGCCTAAAAATAAATACCACCCGGTGGTTGCTAAGAGCGCGGGATACATAATAATGAGGATTTTTGTAGTAGAAAATTTGGCTGTATTTAAAAATGTATAAATACAATTATAATAGTATATAGATTTTGTAACTTTAATTTATTTGTTGCAAGAAATACCCCCATCAAAAGATTTCATTATATCTATAAAGTTTTTGATAGTGAAATTTAATTAATATAAACTACTTAATATAAAAAATATATATATTACATTAAACTAAGGCAATCCAGGAAAACAATTTCCTATACGCGAAACGCGCAATTCGTATGTAGGCCAATCAAAGGTCTGGAAAAATCGACTTTTACGAGGGGATGGCTGCATTTTTGAGAATTGGTGAAACACACCGTCTAAAAATGATGCGCACAGATGCAGCTTCCAAGAACACCGGGTTTCGCAAAAAACCACCCCCGAAAACGGTTTTTTGCTGGTAACTCGAGAACGACAGGAGATATAAAAAAAAAGTCCCAAACAAAAGTTGTAGAGTGTGAAATTTTACATACACTGAGAGAAAAAGGTTTGTAAAAATTACTATTACAGTAAATTTTACTATATTTCTAGTAAAATTTACTATAAAGTACAGTAATTTTTGGGACTTTGACAGCCTGTGACAGCTTTATCAGACAGTATAGTCATTTTTACAAACCTTTTTCTCTCAGTGTAAAAATTATCACTTTTTTGTTTTTGTTAAAATTAAGCTTGAGAAATGGACGTGGAAGTTGCAAACCTTGAGCGGCCGAAGAAGAAGGGAGGCGCCGCCGATACACTCATGGTTTGCAACTTCTGCGTGCTTTCCCCCAAACTTAATTTTATCAAAAGCTAAAAAAGTGATACAGGTCATTCTTATAAACAAGTGATGGTCTACAGCTTTAGTTTGGGACTTGTTTCGTAATCTACTGTCGTTCTCGAGTTATATGTGCCAAAAACCATTTTCAGGGGTACATATTGTTTTTTTCTCTAAATTAGGGGTGAACCCGGTTTTTTCGGAAGCTGCATTATTGACGGTGTGTTTTAGCCGATATTTCGCGGAACAACCCGTGGGTGGTAACACAGTCGCTTTACGTATTTTAACAATCGCACACGTCCCCTTGCAGTTCCTCACGAAGAACCCGAGCAAGAGGCTGGGCTGCGGCCTGCGGGGCGAGGAGGATGTCAGGAGCCACGGATTCTTCCGGCGCATCGACTGGGAGAAGATCGAGAACCGGGAGGTCCAGCCACCATTCAAGCCCAAGATCGTAAGTCAATGTCGATTGTTATTATATAGTCTATAATAATGAAATTCCTATAATATGGCAATCCTATAACACGATATTTAATTTGTCCCGCTAAAGCATTCGATAGATATCGAGTTGAGGCAACGTGGTTTTTCCTTTTTTTCTTCTTTTTTTTCAAACGTATTTAACGATAAAAAGCGGTTTATGGATAATGTTTTCAAATAAAAATTGACTGCGGAGTTATGTGTATAGTTTTACGATTTACGTACATTCTTGCCGCTTGGAAATCACATCTTGCGATGGGGGAGGAGGAGGAGGAAGTGAATGAAAAACGTCGCATTCCATCGATATCTATTACTCGATAGAGGGTTTACGATGGCCAATAAAAATCCGTAGCATCAACCCCTGCCCCCCCTTTTTTTTGAAGTCCCTCTCTGCGAGTTTTGCATACAGAATATTATACATACAGTTGTTCTATCCGCCATAAAGTCACTATACGTATACTATGTAATACGCAACCATCGCGAAAACACACGCCATTTTACCCAATAAATGATAACCATAACTACCTTTAAAAAAAAATAAGAAAAAAAATGAATTTTCCCGTATTTCAGAAACACCGAAGGGACGTGAGCAACTTCGACAAGCAGTTCACGTCGGAGAAGACGGACCTGACGCCGACGGACAAGCTCTTCATGATGAACCTCGACCAGACGGAATTCATGGGCTTCTCGTTCCTCAATCCCGAGTTCGTCCAGCATATATAATGCGCTCGCCGCTAAGTTTGAGAATCTTTTTGCGGAGTAACCAGAGAAACTACGCATCATATGTACACCGTGTGCACGCGCACGCGCGCGCGCGCGCGTGTGTGTGTGTGTGTGTGTGTGTGTGTGTGTGTTTGCGAGAGAGAGAGAGAGAGAGAGAAACGACGACACTCTATGCGAGTTATAATCAGAGACGCGAGGGAAGGGAAGGGAGTACGCGTCTTTCTCTCTTTTTAGTATCGCCAAAATGAAAAAGAAAGAAACGGAGGAGGAGGATTGCGATAGACAATACTCGACTACTCTCTCTCTCTCTCTCACTCTCTCTCTCTCTCTCTCTCTCTTTTCTATCTTGAGTATATATACTCATATACATACGCTCGCAGGCGTATCGTATCCTCCTCCCCAGGTTCCTCGAGAAGCTTGTGAGACGACAGGACACACTCTCTCTCTGTCTCTATCCCTCTCTCTCTCTCTCTCTCTCTCTCTCTCTCTCTTTCGCATCTCGCGTCTTTTCTTATGTAGAACGTAAGCAAGAAGAAGAAAAAAAGTTTGAATGTGCCGCGGAGCGGATGACGATACGCGCTGTAATAGGGACGAAACTTCGCGGCACGTTTGTACATCACATATATTGTACGTACGTATGAGCGCGACACGGCTCGGTTTCATTTCTCTCGTGGTCGCGCTATACGCAAAGTAGGAGTGAGAGAGATAGAGAGAGAGAGAGAGAGAGAGAGAGAGAGAGAGAGAGAGAGAAAGTGCATGAAAGAACACATCCGACAAATGAATTGTATGGAGTCGAGAGGAGTATATAATGATGAGAGTGAGGGAGGAGATAGAATAATAAGCTAGAGGATTTGTAGCACGATTACGATTGCGCCGAGCGCGATCGATCGATCCTTTGTCTCGTTTATCTTGCGGATCCTTTATTATAGTGAGGTTTTTTCGATGTATTTAATGCAGAAAAAGTAAAACAAAAAATGACAAAGTATATTTAAAGAAAGGATATATTATAGTTAAGATGATGATTATGATTGCGATGTAGCGGTGGTGATGATGATGATGATGATGAGAGGGGGAACGGAAGTCGATCATGACGACGAGTGCGAAAGAAGTGAGAAAGGATAACGGTGAGAAAGATCGCGCGACATTGAATATCGCGCGGGTCGCGTTTATTAATTATACATACCTTTTAATCATAGCGGAGAACTTGTAATTTTTAAGTATATATTATATATACGATGATGATGAATCTCGGACAGGGCGAGGCGAGCGACTTTACCTTCGCGAGACTATATATGTGGGAGAAAGAGATGACGTGTTTTATGTGAGAAGCTCTCTTGGCTATATGATGTGCAAAGGTGGAAGCAAGATGATAGGATGATACACGAACGTCGAAGCAAATGGACGTACGTAATGAATCTTTATTAGAATATCGAAGCGATCGGCGGATCGCAATTCACGTATATAGGAGGAGTGTGACGGAGGCGATGAGCTGAACTGTCTTCGTTTCTCGCGTAAACACATGAAAAAGGGTGGAAACCAAAAAAATAATATATATAAAATAAAAAATGCATTTACTTCAGTAGCCTCTACTGTCGCCTTCCAAAGTTATCTATTGAGTGAGTGAATGAATATATATATATATATGAAGAAGATATAAAGATAAGAAATAAAACAAAAAAAAAACACATGGATACGTATATATATATATAAAAATTATGTATACATCAAGTTTCTATCGATATTTCGTTAACGGTGCACCTCTCGACGGTTATTAAACTTTCGTAGTTTGTATTCTATGATAATTGTAGATAAAGAGCACGAGCGCGGCGCATCGATTGCCGATAATGAACAGAATGAACGGAGGAGAGAGAGAGGGAGAGTGAGAGAGCGTCAGAGGCGAACGCGTGATAAAACGCTAATCGCTAATAACAATAAGCCGAGCGTGCGTGTGCCAGAGAGGGAGAGAGAGAGAGAGAGAGAGAGAGAGAGAGAGAGAGGGAGAGAGAGAGAGAGAGAGAGAGATAGAGAGAGAGAGAGAGAGAGATGCATGCGTTGACAGCGCAGGAGACATGAAAAGGGAGACAAGAATTAGCGAGGGAACAGGAACGGAGTCGTGAATCATTTTTTAGAAGAGAAGAGGAAGAGAAAAAACTAACGCTTATTATATTCTAGAAAAAACAAAACACGTGTGCGAGAATGTGACGGTCGATCTCATTTTTCTCCCTTACTCTCGATCTCTCCTTTTCTCGTTCCATTATTTCCCGCCGAAAACGCACTCGGCCTTATTATATCGTAATAAAACCAGATGAAAGAAAATATACATGCATATATATATACATACACTAATTATCGAGGATGAAAGCAAAACACTATAAGCGAAAGAGAGGGAGTAGTGATGATGTGCGTATCGAGCAAGACCAGAAAAAAAATCAAGAAATAAATAACGGGACGCACGGTGGTAAAGTAGAGAAAGGCAACTTTCAGGTGCTTCTTTTTATACTCGTGAACACTATGGATATTACGAGGATGCATATATTATTATTATGATTATATATGTATATTAATATTTAATTATAGAATTTCGATAGCCGGCTTCCACGGTATCTTTAATTGCGCGCGAGTGGTTATACATGTGTATCGATTGGAACCACGACGGACGACGCGGGCACGCGGAATATGTGTGTGTGTGTGTGTGTGTGTGT
>JAPYZP010003595.1:0-11337 GCA_030522985.1 Torymus sinensis | reverse complement strand
AGAAGCAAAGCATATACATTTCGTAAAAGGAACTACGACCACAGAAGAAAATAGGAAACACAACAGACCAAATTATCTACCCATTGAGACGGTTTTCTCCAAGATCGACAAAATGGCTGAAGAAAATGGTGAGTTAGCAAAATTACAGAGAGTAGTGAATGCACCGGGGAAATATATACTACAAACGAACAGTTATCGCATATCCTACGGTGATTTAAACTACCTAAGATCTAACAAGGCTATTTTTTACTTTGACAGAGGGATAAGAGGCAACAAAATTTTCACCAATTCCATGTATCCTCTTGAAAGGCAACCAAAATTTAAGGACCTTGTAATTATTGACGATATAGTATTTACATCTTCATGTTAATGCGATTCAGCCAATCAACACAAGAAGATGTTTCCTCACTATAGAGTGTCATGCGCGGCTGGACTAACCTGTCCAGCCAGACTGAAGAATATCGAGAGAATAATATACGCAAGGAACAAGAAGGCCTCCTCAGAGAACTATACGTCGGCTAGATCAATGTTGATCCGATTTTGGTGAATTCCATAAACACATAGATTATATACGATATAATGAGAGAAAATTTATAATATAAAAATTGTTAATTATCAAATATTGTTATATTTGGAAATTTTATACCACTACCAAAAAGATGGAATGGGCTTAGCTAAGTATTTATAAGAATACTTAAGCAGTAGCAATTCCTTAGCTTCCATAAAATCGTTATACCTTAAATTAATTCTTGGATTAAGTTAGTATTAAGTAGGCCGGACCAGCAAACAGGAAAATATTTTCCTCTACTGGGTTACTATTGTAAGGTAAACTATGTATAATTGTTACGAAATCTGTAATTTATTGTACTTTGCTCTGGTTAAATAAAAAAGAAAAGAAAAAAAAAATTAATTGTTAGAATTGCGATGCGTCGTATGTGTGACAGGCGAGACGGCTGAATGTGAGAATCAAAGAACACCCAACAAAATATATAACAATAGACACGAACTTATCTTTTTACGCACACATAATAGATAATAATCATAGTATCTATCTCGATAATGTAAAAATATTAGATAGAGAGGTCAACAAAGGAAAACACCTATTCTCTGAAGCTGTATTTATTCATACAAAAAAACTACATGAATAAACAATACGAAATTAATCGTTTAGCCAGCGATTACACAGCTCTGATTAATAACGTTGAGTTTATGCGCCTGTAATTTC
The DNA here is from genome assembly GCA_030522985.1 of Torymus sinensis. NCBI lineage: Eukaryota > Metazoa > Arthropoda > Insecta > Hymenoptera > Torymidae > Torymus > Torymus sinensis. Next base: position 10,112 of record JAPYZP010003595.1, on the reverse strand, counting down.
AAATTCTCAACTACCACCAGCGGGAAGTACTCGGAGCGCATGAAAAATAGGAGAAGTCAAGTCTGCTCCATTTAAGAGTTTCTCCATGCCCGACGGCCAGCCTAATGCACATTGGCTCCGGCCTCCTCTCCTCAATACGTGCGGTCCTGGTAACACGCTCAGTACGCTGTCTCCCACCGTCTGCCGTATCTCCTCCCACCATGTGGTAAAATGGAAGTGTTATGGGTACATACGCACACGCACACACACATCGTTACTATATTGTATAAAAAGGCGAAATCTTCAATCAAGCGCACATTGACAAGCGGAACACTCTTCCGTCAAATTAACTTGACAACACGTTTCTTTTCTAAGTTTAATTGTATCTGTATTTATATTTTTTTGTATTTATGTATATAATCTGTTATAATTGATGTATAAGGAAAACGTCATTCAATTTCGTATAATGTACAATTAATTTGTTTGTATTAGACCCTGAAAAGGGACATAAATAAATATCCGAAACGTTGGATGAAAATATTGTTTTTTAATTAAAAACAACCTTGGTAGAACGGTTACTAACTTCAAAGAAATAAAGATCGAGCTAAAATTATAAAGAATTTGCAGATGTTTTCAGGCATTCCAAGGTCACGTAGGTTTTGAGTCAGAAACCCCAAAGCTCCTTTAACATCGAGAACGAGTGCTGCCAGAAAACTGTTGTTGGACAATGCTTTGTAAATAGAGGTTGTGAGGATGGAACAGTTGTCAGTGCTAGATCTGTTTTTGTGGAAACCGTATTGAATGTTGGGTAGGAGAAGATTATGTTTGCGCCACCAGATAAGTCCGCTGTACAGTGCAGCAATCTTTCTAGCAGTTTGAAAAGGGATTGGGCTGAGGAAACAGGGCAGAACTTGTCGGGAGGTCCTTTTGGGATGAAGAAGACGAGCAATTCATTCCCAAATTTCGGTATCTCCCTGGAGGAAAGGATTTCGTAGGTAGTGAGAAGAGCCTTATGTATGTTATCCGGTATGTTACAGAGAATGAGGTTGTCAATTTTGTCTAGGCTGGGGGCCAAATGGCTTTGAAAAGAGTGTGAGTGTTGCTGGAGCGGGGTTAAAGGAGGAAGGAAAACTGGGGAAGAAGCACAAGGGCGGCTAGATAGTAGGTATATGTTCGCGGTGTTCTTCTATCGTGCGGAGATTTGAGGGTGCCCCTTCCGCGGCGAAAGCTTTGTGGCAGAACCCAGAAGTTCGGGTGAACGGGTTCAGGTTGGCGCAAAATTCTTTAATCGGAGCTAACTTATGCTTTTAGAAAATCCGTTTTGCATTTCTTTCGATTGATATTAAATTTCCGTAGGTTAGGATCGCGTCTGAAATATTGAAGCGCTTTCTTTCTTTCGATGTTTGCGGCGGTGCACTCATCATTCCACCTCGGGGGAGCAAGTTGGTGTTTGTCAGAGAAGAATCGCGGGTTGGTATTGAGTTTGGCAGATAGAGTAGATGCGGCTTGTAGAATAGAGGAAGAAATGTAATCGTATTTTTCGAGAGGAGAAGAGGCCGGAGAAGAGGCGTTATTGTGCCTGTGTTGTAGTTGACGTGCGCGTTGGTGGTATGCCTATGGCAATGAATATGGGAAGTGGCCACTGTGGAGATTGTCATCAAGTTGAGTTGCTGGGAGACGTAAGAGAGGTCAATGTGGAATAGACTATAGGAATTAGCTTTGTTGAGGAAAGTTGAAGATCCGTCATTTAAGCGGAAGAAACTATTATCGAGAAAGAATTGGGGGCTCTAAAGGCTAACTTGGCAAGTATTGTTGTTGAAGTGGAAAAGAGAGTCGATGAGGCGCTGCCAAAGTTCGGGATTGAAAGTTCTAGAAGGACGGTGATAGACGGCGATCGTCAGAAGATCCCATTGGGGTGATGCGGTGGAGATAGCCAGTTTCAAGGTCCAAAGGGGCGTGGAATACTGTGTCAATGATCCTGAAAGGGACGTCCTTGCGAATGAGGAGGGCTATGCCCCCTCCTCCGCTTTCCAGACGGTCCGCTCTAACCATAAGCTGGGAAAGGAAGGGTGGTTTTCGGGGGAGAGTTCGGATTTTAGGAGAATTATGATATCATACTCGGATGAGATTAGTGTTAATTGCGCCTTGCTCTGGCTTAAGGAAAGGAAATTTTATTGGAGGATGCGGAGAAGTGTGTTGGATTATTAGTGGCGGCCATTGTTGATTGGAGAGTAGATTAGGTTGTCCAGGAATGAGAGAATAGGAAGGAGAATGTTGGGTTGCTAGAGGGAGAGAATATTTTCGGAGTATTGTATACACTATCGATGATAACGTCACCAATGACTTGATTGGCCGATGCACTGCGGGAGAGAGTTTATCACCACATTAGACAATTCGATTCGGCGTCCTCACCCAAAAGGTGTGACCACTCGGAGAGCTAAATGCCAACTGACGAGTGTGAGTAGCGATGATGCATAATTCTCCAGTAGCCAGCAGACCGTACACGTGCAGTTTATATTGCTACTCAGAATTTTTAATAGAAGAAAACAACACGCGTGAGAGAATTAAGAATCGTATAACAATGAGATCATTGTAAGACACTTTCACGTTGCGCGCATGCTGACACAGCAAAACAGATAACAGTCTTACTTTTTCAAGCACAGTCGCGCTGGTTACCACCTTAGCGAAACGTAAACTAGTGAGATTAAGCTGACGTGTGCCAAGACGTTCCGTGCGATTACTTTGAGAGGTTGACAAAGACTAAAATAGTGTGTGACCACACCCAACCTGACAAGTTAAGATGGCGCTGGCGTAGCAACACGTCGGAGAATCTGATTCGTGGTGACGATGCAGCGCTAAAGAAACTCATTGGTCATGGCTGTGTCCAACTGATTCACCTCCATGCTAGCGCCAGTACGGTCACACGGTTCATGGTCTTGTGATAAGAGGTGCCAATAATAAAGAGCATCTTCTGTACCGATATATGTTTCTAACTAAAAGTTTTGAATATTACTCAATCTAATATATCTAATAATAGTATAATTGAAATATCTATTGAAATCGTTTGAACATATTTTTATAATATTATAGAGTGATTTTAAAATATCAGCCGACACATCCACAAATATGAAACGATTACCAAAGTTTAATTTTTCTTCTACTTACGACTCAAACATAAGGGTTATCCCATTTTCAATACCTCAGCATACTTCTCTAGCTAATATACTAAAACTGCGGCTATTTCAATTTAAATATTCGAATTGAGTGCCAATACAATTAAAAGTAACAAATACGTAAAAGTAACGAACTTCAACAAGATACTGCGACAAAAACGTTTTGCATAACCAGCTGATCCAGGTTTTTTCACCTCCTCTAACTTGATATCTTTTTGTGATGGCTCTCAGTAAATCTTAAAACGCATCACGGTAAATCTTTTTTTACTTTAAATTGCTATCACGGCCGCAAAAATAGTTAACAATATCTTTAAAACTTTTGTTTCACATAGCGTGCGCAAAACAGCTTTTTAGGCATAAGTATCAATTAAAAGGGAGGTGTGTTTTGGATATTTTTATACATTATGAGATATGAAAACTTTAAAGTTGATTTTCTCATAATACTGTTTTTAATAAAATAAGCTCACTCACCGTAAGCTGTTAAATGTTCCTGCGGATGGATTGACTCCAGATTTAAACTGAGTACTTCTAAATGGTATAGTTTTCTTAAGAGTGTATGGTTTTTGAATTGAATGTCAGAAAAAATTGTTACATTAAAAAAATGTTGGAAAAGTTTAAACAATTAAGAAAAATATCATAAAAAAGAGGACAAAAATTTTTTTTCTTTGGTTCAAAAATCCTAGCACTCTTAAGAAAACTATACCATTTAGAAGTACTCAGTTTAAATCTGAAGTCAATCCATCCGCAGGATCATTTAAAAGCTTACGGTCAGTGAAAAAACTTGTTTCATCGATAACTATGGTTCTGGACTATAAAAAAGGCCCAGACACAGGTCTAAGGAAAGGTAAATGTACCCCCTTGTATATGTAAAAAATATATAATATAACATTTTTTTCTAAAAAAAAAACGATTTTTTTTGAAAAACTAACAATTTGTTGCATAAAAATTATTTTCCACCCAGAATTAGTTCATTTTAGGCATTTTCTATTGTGTATGGTGTTCGTATGTAGTCAAGTTTATGGATTATCTCAGTAAATTTCCAGTAGATCTTAACAAATTTTGGCCCAGATACTGGTCTAATTATAAGTAGGGTCCAGTCTAGACAAATAAAGAAACGCCAGTGCAAATACAAACTTGAAAAAGTCGATTTTTGAACATGATGTGAACAAAATTAATTTTACGTCAAAAACAACAAGTGCATCTGCTAAAGCTAATTAAAACACGTCTTTTTACATTGAAAATTTTATTCTATGAACAATATTTAACAAAGTAATAGCGAAAAAACCCGCTCAAATTATCAAAAATAGTCGTTTTTTTTTGCTATTTCTTTACAGGATTTGATTTTAAACAATAATGTTAAATGTAAAAGTTATAGATAATATTAAAACAAAACCTTTTTTCTGTTAAACATGTTTTTGTACAATCAATTCCTGACGAGTTAAACTCATAAATTTATTTTTAGCCTAAATACACATAAAATGGACGATTTTCGGCTATACCATGACCGGATTTGATTTTACACAAAAATGTTAAATGTAAAAGTTCTAGATAATATTAGAACACAACTTTTGCTATTAAACATTTTTTTGTACAATCAATTCCCGACGAGTTAAATAAAAAAAAAAAGAAAAATGATTTTTAACACCTCATCATACATACAATGGACGATTTTCGCTTATTTTTCAACGATTTGAGTTTACACTAAAATATTAAATGCAAAAGATATATAGGTAACATCTAAACAAAACTTTTCTCTAATTAATATTTGGATGTACAATCAATCCTGATTATCTAAACCTATAAATAAGATTTTTTAATGCCTCAATACAGTTTATATATTCAATTTTCGCTTATTTAACATGATTCGATTTGACAGAGAATTATTAAATGCAATAGCTGTAAATAATATCGGAAAAATCAATATAACATTCGAAAGATCATATAATTATAAAAATATAATCATAAGATATAAAATTACATTTAATTGCAATGTTAAATGAGATAAACACATTGCACGCCAACCCCCCTGTCACCTGCTCCTCGCTTCACTGGTCACCCGCCCCGTCCCTATGTAAAAACTTCGTTTTATTCATCATCATGATAGGCACGACCGCAATACTCAGGAGAATCTTACAATTTTGCTATTGTAAAATTTATAATAGGTACTTTATTTACATAATTTTTCAAAATAAAAATCGTTTTTTTACAGGCCTATAGCTTTTAGGAATTGATTTTTGAATAGTATACGGAAAACTATTGTTTTTAGTGTGTTTACTCTTTAACTAGGGTGGGCAAAATGAAAACTTCAATACTTCTGATTAATAAAAAAAATACATAAGTACATTTTATACAATTTTAACGAAAGGTGAGCTCTAGCTAAGTAGCCGTTCCGAAAAACTACTGACGCCGCACACAAATGCCTATTCTAATACGCCGTAAGGGAGACAGCTGAGAGAAGAAAGAAAAGGCTCAACACTAGAGCAGTCGACAACTGCAATCGTTGTATAAAATTTAATCTTGTTAAGTTATAGCCAAAAGTCATCCATTTTATGTATTTAGGCATTTAAAATTGATTTTATTGGATTAGCTCATTAGGAATTGATTGTACATCAAAATTTTAAATTGGAAAATGTTTTGTTTTATTATAATCCATACATTTATTATTTGTATGAAGTAAGATCCTGTCAAGTTGTAGCCGAAAATCATCCATTTTATGTATATTTTGGCGTTTAAAATCGTTATTGTAAGTCTAACTCATCAGGAGTTAATTTTATATGAAAATGATGAAGAGGAAAAAGTTTTGTTTTAATATCATCTACAACTTTCGTATTTAACATATTAGTGTAAAGTCAAATCTTGTCAAGTTATAGCCGAAAATCGTCCATTTTATGTGTATTTAGACGTTAAAAATTGTTTTTATGAGTTTAACTCGTCAGGAATTGATTGTACAAAAAAATGTTTAAGAGGAAAAAGTTTTGTTTTAATACTATCTATAACTTTTACGTTTAACATTATTGTGCTAAATCAAATGCTGTCAAGTTATAGCCGAAAAACGTTCATTTGTTACCGTTTTTGCCGTTTTTTGCAGTTATTTTGGCAAATATTGCTCGTAGAAAAAAGTGTCCAACAGGAAAAAGGTGTATTTTAATTAGTTTTAGCAGATAAACCTATAGATATTAGCTTAGAATTATTTTTTCTAGACATTAGGCTTAAAAATCGATTTTTTGAAATATTTCTTTCTGCTCGCATTTTAAAAGTTTTCCATCGATCTTTCTCAAAATAGAACTCAGTTAAGTATAATTAGAGGATTATTTTCCTGCAATCCGATGGAATTGATGGAAAATTCATTGAGATAATCTGGTTACATGCGTACGTACCTGCGTACAGACATATATACATCACAGAAAATGCTTAAAACACACTCATTTTGGGTGAAAAAGACTTTTCTTGTATTAAATTGTTAGTTTTTGAAGTCAGACAATTTTCGTTCTGATAAAATTATAAGGCTTTCCCGAGCAGCGGTCGTGCCTAAAAAGGAAATATCTATTTTTTTTACAAAATGCCAAATATTATGTAAACTAAAACATTGTTGATACTGTTACGCGTGGACACACGTACGAATATAGAAGAGCGAAATACGCAAAGCGTCCGATTACAATATGACGCCGATTAGCAGACAGCCAAGTGGTGGCGGCCGTGGCTAGGGTGATAGCGTTTCTGACTTGTGAGTCGGTGGCTCTGGTTCGATCCCATGGGCCGTCTCTTTTTATTATTTAAAAGTTGCGATAGCTCACTTGTAACAATACTATATTATGTTCTTTTTACAAAAGTTGTAGATAATATTTGAACAAAACTTTTTCTCATTTAAAATTTTCATATAAAATCAGTTCCTGACGAGTTAGACCTATAAAAACAATTTTAACCGCCTAAATATACATGAAATGGACGATTTTCGCTTATTGTTCAAGAATGTGATATAACACAAAAATGTTAAATACAATGGTTATAGACATAAAAAAGCAAAACTTTTTCCCATTTTACATTTACATGTACAATAAATTCCAGTTGATTTAAATCTGTAAAGATGATTTTAACGCCTCAATACACCTCATATTGTCATTTTTTGCTTATTACTTAACAAAATTTGATTTTACGCAGAAGTATTATTTACAATAACTATAAATAAGATCGGAAAAATCAATAAAACATTCCAAAGATCATATAATTATACAAATTGTAACCTGCATAAATAACGCAGTAGAAATTGCGATTTAAATAACCAATATAAGCATCTAGCCGAGCACGTCCGAGTATGGATATACACAAATCAAAACATAAACACTCGTACTACGGCTTTCATTCATCACGTATACTACGCTAAGCCTCTGACGTCACTACTACAGAATATTCGAGAAGCTTCCAGAAACTTCCATGGCCTTCGATGCACTTCGGTGCTTGCAGTTTTTATTTTTTTCCAATTGTAAAATGGTTACCAGTTGTATCTTAAATTCTATTTTTATATTTTTGCTATTCGTATCACTGGTTCCCGTTCAATATTTCATTTTTTGTAAATTTTAACTATAACACAAAATATTTATTGTAATGAGAGACCAAGGTGGGGATTTTAATCTCTATCCTTTGAGAAGCTTCTAGAATTCAACTTCCAGCTCTTGAGCAGTTCTAGCTCTCCAGCGTGGTCTCTCCATCGACATTGTCTTTGGATATGGTTGTTTCAATAAAGAGAGCATTACTATTTAATCCTGGCTCTCCCTTATTTTTTATTTGAAAACCCTTGTCACCTGCCTCTTTCTTTTGCATGATGTCACTACGAAATTTAATAATTTACTTTGAACATACGTCTAGTTTTTGTTAGTTAAATACTCGGGAACAATTAAAATACTTCAAAAAATTATTCTTTAATATAGGAAAAGTCGATATTTTAGAAAATATAATAAAATATCAATTGATGTTGAACAAATAGAATCAAAATTACGTGATATTAAATAAATACATATTCAAGTAATATGATATTTACAAAAAAATACTTGTGTAATGTATGTGCTGAATATTTAATATACAATTTGTAACATGGCAAATTGACATATACAAAGAATGTAATGTACTAGCTAACTGTGCGTGTCACAGTATCGTTGAAAACCATTAGATAGACAAGTCTCACTGGGTAGTTTTCAAAACACAGAATCATGTATTTTAATGTCATTATATATTTAACAGACAATCTAGCGAGGCTTACCTATCTAATTGTTTTCTACCACACTGTAAGACTGACAGAGTCAGCTAATATATAGATTACAATCTTTTCTATGTTAAAATATTTATATTAAATACAGCGCATATATTGCATAAGAGTTTCTTTTTGTAAATATTAACAAGTATTAAAATACAACAGAAGCCGTGAAAGAAGAACTCAAATTAACACCACCAAATACTGGACTCACTGTGTCTGGTGACGGCTCTTGGAGCAAGAGAGTTTGGACGCACATGAGAAAAAGTTTGAATGCACTCCTGGCTCCTCTGCAGTACAATAAATGGAATCAATCGACGAATTTAGGTTCTAGCGGGATAGCTGTATGTCGAAGAGCAGCAGCAAACTGAAGGTGTCCGACCGGTACACTTATTTTTCTATCTGTCGTCGCATCGTTATCAAGTCGATAATGTTGGGGCCGGGTTCAACTACACCATCTATGGTTACGGTGCCATTGTTATCCCAAACTACATATCCACCAGCTCGCTAAATCCGCACGAGACCCTCAGCTTTCTTTTTGAACTTTGCTGGTACAGTATCAATGATGGCCACGTCAAGCTGTTCTCCCTCCGCCTCCTCCTCAGATAGTCCATTATTTGGTTCCACGTGGAATTCTTCAACACTTGTTTATAGTATTTTTTACTTCTTTCTTCTTGTCCTCTTGTTTCAGCTTCTTTAAAATGAAGGTAAAGCTTTTAAACTTGACGATAGAGCGAACACTTTTCCCGTTCCTCTTTGCATGTAGATGAATTTAGTATTTTGCTGATTTCAGCATCGAGGCTACTTGTAACTGAACCCGGTGTTTGCACAGATTTTATCTTATCGTGGGCGAACATGTTCTGTAACCGTTCGACGCTCGCCTGTGGTAGAAGAATGATTTTTTTCGCATGCTCCATTTTTATTTATTCATAAGATTGGCTAGAATTGTAACAATCAGAAGTGCTAATAGAGCTGGTAAAAATCTACCACGCTGCACCATAATATTTTTTCTTCATTACACAGAGATATGTGGAGCCGCAAGATTGCGTAAAACTTTCGCGTGTTTACGTCAACGAGATTTGTACCCTTTACTTAGCGGTACGTTACCAATCAGTACGTTTAAGGCACATTCGGAAATTCGACGAACCAATTTTGTATCAGGTTTCCTCAACAACGCTTTCCGTTGTTCCCCGTTGAGGTGGTGCAACGCAGTTAGGAAGATTGCCACTTTACGAGCAAAAGGATAGCTTGTTTTTGGACCCATTACAGTGATACTACTGGATCAAGATTCTTCCTATCGCCTCCCGTCATTTGTTTTCGCGACACGTAAACGTATTGATATTCGTCTTCGGGAAAGATACACGTGCGGAAACGATAATTATCAAGTGTATCTTGCTTTAGATCCAACAAAAGGTAATCAAAAGGTGGCGAGGTTGCGTCACAGTAGGCTTCTTCCAAAAATCTAGAATTTCGTTTGTCCCTAAGAAGAAGTATAACTAGTTGAAAATTGATTTTGTGATTCTGTGAGTGCCTTTACTTATACACATGGGATGAGATTTCATGTGGCGTGTTGGCGCTCGCCATCTAGCCGGCACTTAGGGTCCGGCAATTATGTACATAATTAAAAATATTACTTATGTCGACTGCAATTTACTATTCACTGATAAGAATTTTTCAATCGGTCTTACAGTCTTATAAATTAAATTAATTAATAT
>JAPYZP010003594.1:0-18845 GCA_030522985.1 Torymus sinensis | reverse complement strand
AATGTACAATAATCAGAAATAAATTTACTTTCACCGTACGCCCAAAAAAAAATCTGTAAAAACCTGTTTTTTTCTGCCTTCAAAACCCTACCCCCCCCCCCTTAATTTAAAGCAATCTATGTGTATACTTAAATATATCCTTATATTTCGGATTGATTGATATATAATAACATTATAAGTTTACGTATTTCATGAAGTTTATCGTTTTGAAAGCCCCGGGAAAAAATTGTATCTCGAAATTGTAATATTTTCGAAAAGAATGAAATGGATAGTCCCGTAAATGGCCTTGTTAATAACGATAACTTAAATTTTAATTATTATTTATTCGGTTTAGGAAAAAATGTGAGGTAATAGAAATAAGATGATATCGCCCCTTAAGTTTCATTAGGTTGGCAATAATAATCGCATATTGCGGGGACGATAAATCACAGGGCGTCCATAAAAACGAAATCCCTTGTTCATCGTGCTAATTCTCGTTCTCGGGGGCCGCGTGTGCCGTCTCTTTAACCCGTCGGCGACGACTACGATCACGAGGACGGAGAGTGGGGCGCATCTGTACTGTACACGCGACAATGCGCCCGTGTATACACGGGAATACTCGGCCCTTTAGTCGCCTGCTAGAAGAGGAGGTGAGATTTACGAGCTATGCGCGCCGCCGCTTCCGTCCGCCCTCCCGGGGGGCCGCCACCCCGCCGTTTCGCCTCCTCTCGCACCGTATAACGACCTCTCCTCCTCTCTCTCCCTCGCCCTCACCCTCTCTTTTTCTCTCTCAATAGCCACGTGATACTACACGCACCACGTGCGTCGCTCCTGTCGACTTTTTATTTCCTTCTCTGTCTCTCTTGCGCGCGTTGCCTAACCCCGTGATTAAACCCTTTAATATCGCAAAACTGAGGGAGGGAGGCGCGTGGGAAGCTATGAAGTGCGCGCGCGCGCGTGCGCGAGGAATGCAGCGGCGAGGGAATGTTTTTTTCCATTTTTCGCTGCGTAGCATGTAGTTGAAGAGCTAGAGACTATTATTGCAAAAAAGGACGAGGGACAAAAATGGAAGGAGACAGAGGGTGTAGGCGATGTACGGATAACGGGCGATCCTCTTACGCGGGCACGCGCGAGCTTCCATTTTTTCCACTTTGTTTCTGTATATAGCCGCGCGCGCGATTTTTCTGCTTGGCTCGGGTTTTTGTCCCGCGAGCGCACCATTCAGTGGTAAAGTTAAAGCCGGCTCTTTGTCACGCGGTGAGACCGCGTCAAGTATTTGTGGATTTGCGAACCAAGCGCGCGCCATAGCGCGAGTTTCATATATTTCGCATCGGTACTTTCGCACAGTCGAACTTGTCACGCATGCATTCTCTTGCCTTATTCATCTTCTGTGTCCGCCAAAACAATTGCAGAGATCCCTCAGTTCTCAATTTTTCGCCTTCACATATATCTGAATTTTTATTCTTTTCTAGAGTTAGAAAACTAGATGAAATCTAAATTTGGATCTATAGGTGCTCTAATCTTTGTTTTTTCATTCAAACAGTGTATAAGATTAATATTAGTATTGGTGTTAATATTATTAATATTTGTACGAATTTATTGTAAAAATAGTTCAACAAACTCAAAATATCGAATATAAAATCATGTGCAATATAACAATTGTAAACTATTTTGGATACAGCGTACAATTTTGAGTAGTAAGTCGAAATTAAAAGTAGTTATATAACAGATGTGAAATAAAGAAATACATAAGTATATAAAATGACTAGAAATTTTGTTGACTAGAATACGTGCGTGACTCTGACTAGTAATTAATAACATCTAATGAAAAAATTATCCATTTCGCAAGTACACTACTCAGCAGGCAAGGAATTCCATAAGTGTGCTTCTTGTACTCGGAAGGACCTACTTCCAGTTTCACTGAACGTCAGGAGTTAGTTAATTCTTTAGTTTTACCCGTAGCAGTAGCTCTTGTACCTATAGAAACGAGACTTTCTAGCCAGCCCCGAGTTAGTGTATGAGGTGAATTATGACCAACCTGTATTACGCTTAACACATATTTCACACAGGACGTTTGAAGTCTCTGTACTTTTTTCCTCAGTTCTGGAGACGCATCAAGCAAAACCACCGAGCCAGATACGGTAACGACAAAGGAGCCTCGAGTTGTTTCCGCAGAGAAAGGGATGCAGGCTCTGTCATCCTCCGTTCGGTACCAGAGTAAAATTTGCTGACAAATATATTGTTGCCAAAGACAATTGCTTTGGTTTTTGTCTTCTTAAGTGTAAGAACGTGTAAGAACTGTTGCTGCTTACTGCAATGCCTGTATTCCTACATTCACATCATCCCGGAACACGTGTGCATAAATTGGTAAATCTTTAGGATATAATAGATGTTGTTATAGGATATAATACAATGTCATTTATGTACAGACAGAACAACAAGGATCTTAGAATAGATACCTGAGGAACTCGAAGGTTTGTATAGACGCATTGCTGTTTATCAGATATATAGCAGTTAATTCACGAGGGAGAGGCTCTGGAAAAATTTACTAATCTTAGCGAGAAATCGAGCGGTGGGATTGTATCGAACGCCTTAGTAAAGTCAAATAGTAAGAGAAACGTGACGTATTTCCTATCGATGCCAAGTCTTATGACCTCAGTGAGTTTAGGAGGGCAGGCTGGGTACAGAATGATGTTTACACTCCAACTGTAGAGAAGCCATGATCTTGGAAAGGAAACACAAGATGGAAAATGGTCTAAAATCAGAAAGATTTTTGGACGTGGTCACTTTTCCAATGGTGTTACTCGTGCGCTCTCTTTCAAAGATCAGGAAAAACGCCTTGCGCAAAGGAAGAATTGAACAACCTCACAAGACGTTCTCCAACAATAGGAAGTGCCTTTACTATAATACTCTGTGTTATAGACATCAAGACTGATGTCAGGGAGGATGCGATGTCTTTTAAATTGAACCCGTCTATATTAGCGTGTGACACAATTATAACTCCTCATCGTTATGCGGTGAGGTAGATCAAACAAATGGGTGTATGACCTAAAAGATTACTTTGACTCTTTTTTCTGTCCCTTATTAAGGATTAAACCTTAAAAATGTCTATATTTTTAAACTCATGCGTTACACACGTCTAGATTTTTTATATACTAGCAAAAACGATGCGTGCATTTTATTTTGTTTATAGCACGGTGTGCACTTAGGTCACGCCTATCCGTGACTTAAGTATAAGTCAATTATTGCACGGAATTTATCGCACTCGTTACGCTCGCGCGCTAACGTCACCGTGCAAAAATGGACTGTTTAAGGCACGGATAGGCGTTACAGCGGACTTAGGTAAACGTGCTATAAAATAGTATACTATACTTATCACTCCAGTGGCCCACTGCCCTCGCGACGCTTGGACGCTAACTTCATGCCGAGCAATCATGGGCCACTTAAGTCACACGTATCGTAATGTATTATTTTGAGGTTATGAATATATAATTGTTCATTATGATTTCATTTTAAATAGTAAAAATTAATCTTTTTATTATATATATTTTGATTGAATTATTTAGTTTTAAAGACTTAAAAATAAAAAATTCAATTGAAAAATTCAAATGTAGTGGAAGTAGCGGATCTTCGTGCCTATTCCTTACAGATCAAACAGCATCCGGCCATCATTCTTTTAAGAGTGGATTTCTAAGTGACTCTCTTGCAACAATTTATAATTTGTTTCGTTCAAAGTAATGTTCTGGAATTGTTCTGCTCCGTTTTTGGCCACATATCCATGTTCTTAACTGGATTTTTAGGTGGCCAGAACCGGTGAAAAAAGAATCCTTAAGGTGGCCAGAACCGGTACATCTACCCTACTTCGATAAGTCACTTTGGCTTCCGATCAGTACTTAATTTCTAATAAAATTTTGTTATAAATGCGCGTTATGCACATCTAATTGTCCAGTGATACTCGAGGAAAACAAGAAAAATAACTATAACTATAATATTGTTTTTGCTTACTTCTTCTGCAAACAAATTATTACACCTCTTGAAAAAACATCTTTAGAGCAAAAGTATCTTACAAAAGTATCTTTATAACATGGATTGAAATCGAAACCAATTCGAGGTTTTTACTAAAGGTTCAGTTGACAAATGACTCAGCATAACTGGAAGAAGAGGAAACATTTTGTTATAAGTTTTTGAAATACTTTAAGAGAAAAGTGATACCAAAAGAAGGTCAAATTCGCTCACTCCGTTCAATTATATATGTTTATAATTATTGCCAAATGTCAATAACATTTTTGGACTGTATTGATTATATTTTTAAAATAACACACTTCATATTAATTGTTATCTATATGTACGGCAAGTTTGTAAAGGGAGGTCAAGTTGGAAATAAATACATTAATTTTCATTATGATTCATTGTTACTATATACAATAACTTACTCGGGTATTAATTAATATTAATAATTTTATTTGTTCGAGTAAATCATGTGCGAGCAGAGACAAAGAAAATTAGCGCACAGCCACTCTTTAATTAAAACATTATAAATTAACGAGTTGTAATAATTGAGGTCTGAAAATTTGAATGATAGAATAAAGGACTGTTTGCTAATTATCCATATTCTCGTAATGCATTTAAAGCATGAACCGTGCTGAAGTTTAATAAATGCACGGTGCGGCACCTGCTCAGAGCGTAACATTATCGTGAAGAGAATGAAACTCTCCCTATAAAAATGGAAGCACGACTTATTTAACTAGAGCTTTTGGGGGAGAAAATTTGGCCTGGCCGCATTCCCGCTCGCATATATTTCACTATATCAGTATTTAATAGGGTTTTCAGGCCAAAGTATCCCCTTAACGTCCCGGACGTTTCTTCCCCTTCTGCCAGGGAAAGATATAGAAGGCGAGGGGGAAGCGCACGAGTCCGAGACTGGCTGGCGCACCTGCGGGTTTTACGTGCTGTCGACGCATGAATATTCACGGCTAATTTGTAAGAAGCTCTCCAAACAACGGATCTCGCTTGGTCCCGCTTCTCCTCCGCGGCGTCGCACAAACACGCAGGATTGCCGCAGCCGGGCGACGCACGTGCGCCGCTCTCCGCTCGTCACCCTCCTCATCTCGGGGATCGTTTCTCGCCCTGGTAATTCGAACGCCGCTTGTATCGCGTGCACCTGCGGCCACCAGCGGCCCGCGGACAAGAGTTTACCTTTAATTACTGCCAGGATGAATAAAAGATGCGAGTGCGCGTGCTAGACGCCCTCCACGCGACGATTCTCGCTCTCCTTTCTTCTTATTCATATTTTGGAGGTAGAGAAAAGTGCACAGCTGCCATCCGTTAGACGCTCTGCTCTAACGCAAATATACCTTTCGTTTTACTAGTTTGTGTCGAGATTTTATCTGATTAACAGATACCTCTACAATTTTACTCTATAGTAAATTTATTATATAGATAGTTAATCTTTGAAAGTTTTACATTCTTTTTTTTCCTCTTTCAGTTCTACCGTCAAGTTATGTATTCAATGAATAACTAAATTTTACAACTAATTCAAAGAGCTACTTATCGTGTTACTACATTAGTTCTTCAAAGTTACTCAATTTCATTCCTCTTATTTAAATAAGTTGGAAATCAATAAAAATGAATAATATTTTTCCATCAATGCAGTTTTAAGTGAATAGGTATTTATAGTTTACTTTAATTTGCACATTATATACCCAATTAGGAAATGAACAGAAACTTCTCTTGTTATACAAGGAATACTTACTATTCAATTGAATTGCTTCGATTTAGCTATTAGATAAATTCACAAGGTCTTATTATTTATTCAGATTGATAAACGTAAAAAAATTTAAGGAAATGTAAAAAAAGTGTAAACAAATGTAAAAAGGGGAGAACAAGTGTAAAAAACTACACTGGATTTCGGACGTTTTTTAGATTCTTTTACCCTCTTCTACACTTTATTTACACTTTTTTACATTTATTAACACTTTATTATACCTTTTTTACACTTTCTTACATTTTTTACGGGTTTTTAACATATCCTTGCAGTTTTTTAATACTTTCTTACAGTTGCTTATATTTTTTTAAGATTTTAATATGTTTCTTAACACTTTTTTACAGTCTTTAACCCTTTTGTATACTTTTTAAAACTTTTTTACATTTTTTTACACTTTTTACATTTTAATTCAAAGATAACAAAAATGTGTAAAATATGTTAAAAATACAACAAAATATAACTAAGTGTAGAAAACTGTAAATTTTTTACGGATTTTTATAAATTTTTACATTTTTTTACATTTTTATTCCAAACCTGAAATTTGATGAAATGTACAAAAGTGTACGAAAATGTTAAGAAAGCTAAACAATTTGCTACATTTTTGATTTTTGCTAGGAAAAGTATAGACAAACTTACAGTATTAAAATGAATTATAATACGATATAATAGCATACATTTTCGTTGTTCGTTTATCTGATTGTAACATAGTAATTGTTGACGCTCTGAGATAATATCGCCTTGAGGTATTTTTATTCACGAAGTAACGAAAATCTATTTTAATTATTACCAACAGTGCATTGAATAATAAAATTAAATTATAAATTTCTTTCAGGTTTAAACTGAATTGGGCTTGGAAAAGTTTTCTTATTACAAGAAAATATGTATATCTCAAACACGTAGAATTCATATAACTTTTATTTTATTACTTTTCTTTAATTTGAACTTTGAATGGAAACAGTCGGAATTTTCAATCTTTCGCTAGAAATATTTTTCTTTACATCTTTTCAAGCGTAAACTTGTATGAGAGAAAAATCTAGCCTTCCCGCGTGCGGCTATTTTCTAAGGCACATTTGAATGGCGTCCTTTCAATAATCCGTCCTGTTCGGCCGCATCAAAGGTAACTTTTACACTTAAAACAATCCGAGTAGAAAAAGCCGCGTCTCTCTGTAAAAAAGGGGGAAAAATCCGGCGGTCGTAGCGCGCACGTGCGTATTTCGCTGTCGTGGCTGCGGGTATTATTGAATTCGTTGGCGCGCTACCGCACCTATTTCCGAGGGGCGTGTTGAAAGAAAAAGCTCGCGCACGCTTGTATGTGTGGGCGTTCGTGCTTTTTGCGAGCTCGCCCTCCACCGCGCGACCTAACGAGACACTCACGCGCGCGGCTTCGCGCCTCTCTTGCT
Organism: Torymus sinensis; assembly: GCA_030522985.1. Taxonomy (NCBI): domain Eukaryota; kingdom Metazoa; phylum Arthropoda; class Insecta; order Hymenoptera; family Torymidae; genus Torymus; species Torymus sinensis. The sequence continues at coordinate 11,702 of JAPYZP010003594.1, read as the reverse complement.
GGCGGCGTGCAAAACTGCGCCCGACAGAAATTAAATAAAAACGAAGATATCTTCAGCGCTCGTAACGAGGAGCTGCTCGTAAAAAGCTGCGCGCTACGTCGTAAAGAAAGCCTCTGTTTTCGCGTCCAGATACGTGTAGATAGACACAATTTCTACCTCCTCTCCCCCTTTCCTTCCGTGATATCCAACTCGTGTATTTCGAACAATCGCTTTCATTTGTTATTTCCAAAACACGTTTCTCACAACTTTCAATCAGCTTTCACAATTGCTTTCGGCGACCTTAACTTTAAACGATTTTATGGCACGGCGTGGCATAAGTGCTACTTTTACGCATGGTTGCCAGCGCAAGCATACGCAAATAAAGTATTGTTCGATACACGTTATAAAAACGATTCTTACACGATTGTGATTGTCTAACAATGTGATTGTCTGACAAACTCACAATCGCGTAAGAATCGTTTTTATAGCACTAGTATCGACAACTACTATATTTGCAAACGGTATTGTTCCATGTAAGTGCTATTAAATAACATAAGTAATTATGACACATACAAAAATACATGTATTTGAGGTTTTAACAGACAACGTAGAAAACAATTATTGTTGTGTGAAAAGCTCGTTGGCGCGATATTAGATGTTATACGGTTGAGCTGGATTCGCTCCACGGTGACGATGGGTCTCCCGAGTTTAATTGGCCGAGAAGAGAAAAGAGTTGCGGCTTTTACACGCAAACGTGAAAACAATGTTGCCCGGCTTAATTGCATTTTTCTGGTTCGAGAGCTTAACGATTGCTATCCGACTGAGTTATATCGCGTGACTGCAGGTTTCAATATAGCAAGATTTTTTCTCCCATGTATACTATTGTTTGATCAACATGGATAACAAATCGTTAAATTCTTTTAATATTAGAATAGAAAGCAAAATATATTTATACTACAGCGTTATCGACGTTCATTGCTAGTTAACATTTTTAATAATAATTTTTATGTAAGAAACAAAACTCTAGCTCGAATTCTTTTTTGATTCTTCGACATTTTTCTAGTAGTCTTTAGCCCCTTACTTACAACGCAATTTTTCCGGAAGTTCAAGAGATTAAGGTATAAATATTGAGTCAAAAAAAAAATTCTTTAAATCCTTTAAAAAAATATGAAAACCTTTTTCCTTAATAACAAATGACAGAGTGAAGGTAATTTAAACTTTAAAAAAGAAAAATATCGGTAATTTAAATACCTTTCAAGAAAGTTTATTATAATTATGTAATAATGACTGTAACATATAAAAAAAATAAAAAAAACGTAAATTTAAAAATCGTTTTTAGGTTATAAAAAAGCAAAAAAATAAAAATTCAAATCCATTGGGGTACTTTTATTTCCACGCGGGACGAAGAGATATGAAGAGTTTAAGAGTACACACACACACACACACACACACACACACACGCAGACATTAAATCAAAAATCATCAAAATCAACTAATATACAAAAATATCGTATTAAAACATCTTCTTGAACATTTGTTTTTCGAAAATTCTTTTCACCGCTACAAGGCTTCCTCTTTGAGGAAGCAATAACAAAATTGTAATGTCAAAAATTCATGATAATCCGACAATTGAACGTTTTAATTGCACCGCTGGAGTGTGTGAAACTGCTTGGTAGTGAAAGCCACAGAACTGTCTTTAAAGCGCCATCAACACCCTTTAAACATGTGTTGATGTACGTTTGTCACGTACGCTCGTGGAAAAGTCTGCAGGCATGGCAAACCAAAAACAATGGACTCTAAGTATGTGACTCAAGTTGTCTTGCCCACTTGCAGCCGTATAAAACACACAGATTTGGATTTAGAAGGCCGAGCGATAAATTCTAAAACCTTACTTGAAAATTCAGAGCAATAAATAACTTTCAATATACAGAACTTTTAAGAGCCTTTCAAGTAATATTCAAAATAAATATGTTAAATAAAATAAACAAATAATTTTATTATATTAATAAAATTATAACTACTTGATAATTATAATAATAGCTTGATTAATAAAGTGTAATAATAACTCCGAACTTCATCATTAAATTTTAACAATAAATAATTTTAATTCGTATTTCATTATAAATTTATAACCAGTTTCATGATGCAGATTTTCATTACATACGTTCTAATCTTTGAAATAAATTACAATACTAAATATTCAATTTTCAAGATGCTTTAATTCTGTCCATAACGATATAGATATATAAAGTAATAATGCTCCAATACATTAAACGTGCTGCGATAAATAATAGAATTTAATATTGTATAATATCTGAAAGGAAGGTTAAAATTAAATTAAATGCACCCCATTCTTGTCACAGACTAATAGTTCATATGCGATACTAAAATAATTGTTTTTAGTTAGCTACTTTTGTAATGTATAGTTTTAGTAATTTAGACAAATTTTTTAATTAGCCTTGGAATGAACATTTTATATATCATTTATGAGCGTGTCGGGTTGTTATATTTTAATATTCAGCTAAAACAAACGTTTCACGGAGTAAAAACAAGTGTGTTACATTAACGAGAAAATTGAATACAAAATTGTGTCTTTAAGATGTCACGTGGGAAGACTTGCAGTCTGTCGGCACGTGTATCGCTCAATCCGCGCGTCGTCAGGTATATGATCTTCTGTCCACGTGGGCCATCGTCGGGTGTTCCGGGGACTGGTTCTCGGAAAAGACTGCCTCCACGTTTTTTGGAAGGAGAAAGTCGGCGGGACCCTCTCTCTCGATCTCGATTAATACTTAAATAAAGGACCTACGTAACAAAAACTTGGAAACCAATGTCGAAAGTTAAAGTGAATAAGCGTAAAAAGGGAGAAGATAGAAGATACATTTTCTATTTTTATTATGATTGCACAATAGCCTTGCTTGGGGGTCTTGGAATAGAAATAAGAGGCAGCATAATTTTGCGATCCCACAGGCGGGCAAGTGGGCACGCACGTTGGATGCCATTGCCGCCGTTTTACGTCATTCGTTATAACGTCTGCAAAATCCCTACGTCTCATACGCCGCAATCTTGAAATATGTCATCCTTCCGCTCGTCTCTTCCCTCTCTCTCTCCCTCTGCCCCATGAAGTTTCGTGATGAGAAGTCAGAGTCTTCTCCTTTGCATGTATTAAGGCGCAAGCTGTATACCTTGCCTTCTCTCTCTCCCTCGCCCTCCCTTCTTCTCATGCCGACATCCCCCTCATCGTCGTAGGCCCATTTTTTTTCTCTCCTCTTCCCACATGCGTCTAACTGTAATTTAAGCTCGACGGTGCATGCATTAGAGTAAGAAAAGAAAAGGAACACGCGTGCTAGCTCTAGAGAAGAGGAAGATAAAAAATATCGTTTGGGGAAACATCACGATAAAGATTGAAAAAAATAGATAACAGAGTTTAAATAACTATAGAAATATAGATATATAAATACAGAAATATTAAAATATTATTCACGAGTAAGTGTAGAATAGTACTGAAAAAACGTTGAGTACATACCAAATTTTTAATTTATTAGAAAATACAACCAATTGGTAAAATCTGTAATACTGTAACAATTAATAAGTTATGTTTATTTACAAATAAAACGATAGATTGTCTATATGTATTCCAGATGATCAAATGATTTTTAAATATAATTTTTCTTTCATAAAATGTTTTTAATCTCTATACCCTAAATGTAACAACGCATTAATTCAAATTAAGTAACATTTAGAGAATTATATTATAAATAAATTTTCATTTCTATCTTGAAAAGTTGAATTTTTTATTTTTAGAAAAGATGTGAAACACTAATTTCAATATTTTTTAAATCAACATTCAAACGTTCATTTGGAAAAAGACGAACGTCAAGCGCTCCGTACACGTAAACACTATATTCATAAATTGTTTTGAGTGATTCTATTAGCAAAGTATTTTCAAAGTATGCAAAATATGTGGTTACGTTGATATCGTCGTTATACGAAGCTAATGCTAAGGGAGCCCACCTGCATCCTAGACGTTGTCATCATCTTGGGTGTCACCGCTGACGTAGCCAGAGGTTTCCTTCTAATTTTGATAATGCCTAGATGATTTATAAAGAATTTAAAATTAGCCTTTAATTGCTGTATCTGTGCTGGCAATTTATAAAAGTCCTATTTTGTTTTTTTTTCCAAGAGGGAACTTTATAATGGAAAGAGCTTCTTAATCTGAGATTCAAACGAATTTGTGACCACTTGTGTCAAAATCATACAAGAAGAAAGTTATATAATTATATATTCAACGTGTCCCAATAATTGGCATCTAATTCGTGCACCGTCAATTAGGGAAAGAAGACACTTAACGTTTTAACAAGAACTTTAGGAAATAAACAACTCGTTTCTTACGGCGTACATAATACTAAATAATACTTATTGTTTGAATCACGCGTGAGATCAATTCGATAAACACATTTCACATTATCTTGGCGCTATTTTGAAGAAAAAAGAAATATTTATCATTTTCTTTTTTTGCATTTACAGTTATATTCAATGTGAATTTAAAAATTGTTACATTGTACGTACAGAGTATTTTGATTGAAATTTCTTAATAATATTACATTCTCTTTGTGTATCATACTGAGCAAATGAAAATTATAACTAAAGAAGAAAGAAAAACTAATAAAATATTTTGAAAAAGTCTTTCTTTGTTTTAATATTTGTGGGCGGAAGCAAAAAATATGTTATTTGATCAGCGTATTAGTGGTTCTATAAAATGAAAAACAGTGATCATATTTATTGGTATCCAAGGCCGATTGAGAGATGTGCTAAAGACACTGTTTTGGTAAATCAAGAAATGGTTTTTTCTGTTTAGCATTCATATATAAGTAGTAGCCTCAGTATTAAAACGCATTTCCAGAGATTGAAGATAAAACAAGTAGAATTATAGGTGAAAAATATAATTATTGTTAATTATATTTATCCATTTCGTAAATATAGGTTTCGTTAGCTACTTTTGTAAGAAATAATCAGTGCTATACTATTATATGATATCGTTATCAAAGAAAATAAACTCTTTCGAAATCCACGAAATGTTGGTACGAAGTTGAAAAAGGATTGAAAGTTTGAAGAAGTAAGAAGTAAAATGAGAAAGAACGGCATGCCAGAGGAACAGCAAAGTAGCCGTAACAGAGCTGGCAACGCGTCGGCTCGCGTTCGAGAAGTCAGTGCTCCGGGATCGTTATACGGCCTTCAGAGGACTTGACGTGGACGCGGGTAGCGAGTGAACGAGCGAAAGAGACGCAAGCGAAAGGGGTTGCGCCTGCCCCGCTTCGACCGCTAGATTAGTTTTGTTCGAAGCAATTTGAATTTAAATTAGTTGTCGCAAATTGGTGTAGCCGATCGCCACCAGCGCCGTACGCACATCATTATATTTCCCCGGAGCGCGCTGCAGCACGACGCGAGATCGCCACGACGGCTGTGTGACGTTCGATTTGCCGGCTACAAAGGCAGCAAGCACATCTTTCACCATCCCCATACCCACCCGCACTTCGTCCTTCTCTCGCCCGATCTTTTCATCGTAGCGACAGTTGTATTCTTCTATCTGGGTCATTGAACTTGATTTTATTTTCGTTGACTCAAAAGCCAACTGCTTGATTTTGATTGATTAAAATCTTCTTCTGATTCTTTTCATCTGTAAACAATCTCTTTTATAGCTGCTATGCCTTTTCTCAAATGCTAAATTAAATTTTGCTCATTCATTTTACACCATACTGTGTATTGAAAAGTATTGTAAGTGTTATATAGTTTGTAATTATCGATGAAAAATTGTTATGAAAGAAATCATGATGTTTGGGTATGATGCGTGTGTATTATTTATAATTTACATGCAAGGAAACCGTCAAATACAATTTTCGATAAAATATTTTTTACTGTAAGATATCGGTAATATTCGTGATTATTTCTTCGCAACAAGTATTAATAAGTATCACATTTACTAATATTAATAATAATAATAAATTGTTCATTGTTTACCAATGAATGTGCATATTTGTAAAAAGACTTTAATCATAAATAAATTAGTTCTAGTGTCTGTAAATACAATCACTATTCTTTAAACGAACTGAAAAGAAAGAGAAATAAAGTGAGGAAGTGAAGGCAAGCAAGCGGGGGGCAGCGCAGCCGCGTAAATTCCGCAAAGCAAAAGAGGACGAGAGAGGAAGAGAGAGCGAGAGAGAGAGAGAGAGAGAGAGAGTGAGAGAGGCGAAAGAAGGAAGAGAAGCCTTAAACTACTAAATGCACAAATAAAATTCCTCTTATTATCATACATCTCGTTGATTCGACTAAACAAAGTACGACCACGCGCTCGCGGCCTCCGTCGCCTTCTCTGGCACTTTTCTTTTTCCTATAGGCGGCGTGGCCGGAATTTATGCGACGAGCAATGCTTCGCGGTGCGCGTTTGTCCTGGGACGCGCTCGCGGAAAAACAAGGAAACGAGAAGAGGGAAAGGGAAAGCGGTAATACGGGGTACCGGCGACGGCAGCGCAGCAACACCGAGCCGGACAGACAGGAATGAATAGAGAGGGCCCCGGGTACTTTACAAATATGTGACCGGAAAACAAACCGAATTCGCCCTCTCACTTTCGCTACCCTTTCTGCCCCTCTACCACCCCTTCCTTTCTCCCCCTCTCTCTCTCTCTCTCTCGCTCGCGCGCGCACAACTATTCGTTTGCTTTTCTTCCGGTCGCACGTGCCAGAAGGGTAAGTCTACGGCGAGAAAGCCTGTTTATCTGATTATGTGGGTGCGTTCATTTCGTTGTAGATTATTCGATTTTTTTGAGGATTTTTCTCTTTCCGTGGTTGCATCACATTGATAATTTTTTGCAAAAATTACTATTAATAATTACAAGTCGATATCGCAAAATATTTGCTTTTGATTCATCTTCTTCTTCTATTAGTGTTCGTTGGTAGTCGGCCTTCTAAAATGACTCAACATTTAAAAAAAATATGCATATCTACGTCTATACTGATATGGTAAAGTTAATATCTTCTGCAAATAATCATTTTTTAAGAAACATAATCAAGCTAAGCGAGCGGTAGCGAACAAACTTTTTCGCTAATTCTAAAATTAATGAGCAAGGTACCTCTAAAAGTTCAAAAATCAATTTTTTGAACCTTGGGGCACAAAATTTCACTTTTCATGCCTGTTTAGCGGGCGCATAATGAGTGTATTTTTGTATTTCATTTTGTGCCTTATGGCGAGAATCGATCCCTCTGCACCCGCCAAAGTATACATCAAAAAAGTGCAATTTTGGCGCACTCAGATTTAAAAAATAGTATACGAACCACGGGCGCAAAGTGATTAACGCTCTCATCTCTATATTGTCGCCCTCGCTTCATTCGGGCGATAAACTCGACTAGGGCGTGCATCACTCACTTTGCGCCCTTGGTGCGCAATATATTATTTTGACCCCCGGGCGCGAAATCCGCTTTCTCGTGCTCGCCTAGCGGGTGCAAAATAGTACATTCTGGCCTAAGAGCGCGACATTCGCGCACACAGCATCTACTATTTCGCGATTGTTGACAGACAAGAAAGATCGGATTCCGCGCTCAGAGTGTCAAAAAATAGTATTTGCACCATGGACGCTCAGGGGATTCACATCACTCATTTCTAATGTCATTAATTCAGTTACAAAATGAATTCTTTTCAGTTTATAAACCCTTAAGGGTGTTATTAATTAATTTTTTTTAAGGTTGTTATTGATGTTCATATTTCAAGCTGACAGTTTCAATGTCTATGAGTCAACGTTTCCGATTCCATATTGCGAATTTTTTCATGATGTTTACTATAATTGTACATCAAAAATATAATTAGAAATAATATGTCTTACAGTGTCGATACTAATAATAAATATTACGTTACTTACTAAAAGATTTAAAGGCACGATTGCGGACGCCGGCTCAAAAAGTTAAGAGGAGATCTCAGCATCACGGATGTTGAATTTAAGGAGATTTTAGATATGCTAAGGATAAGGACAATTTAGATCGGGAGAAAATAGGCTCTAAGGTTGGTGTAATGAGGATGTTAAAAGCTGGGGAATTACTTAGAGCGGAAAAAGGATGCAACGTTAAAGATATCCACGTAAAGGTGAACAAGACATTTGCCTATCAAATAACACTGAAGTCTCACAGATACATAGTTACAATAGACATACAAGACACTGTTGACCTCACGGAAAAGCAAGAAAAAAGCATGAAGTAAAGGAAGTGGTTCAGAAAGCTATGAATACCTGTTTTTTGAACAAACTAAATGGATTGTTTTATTGTAACTTATGGCATTCGAAAGAGTAATATTAGAACAATATTTCATAAATTTTTTATTGAAAAATATTGAAAAATGAACCGATGAGAACTGATCTGCAGGACTTATCTGAAACAAAAACCCGAACATTTTCTGTTAGTAGATATAATAGCTTGTGATTGAACGAAGGATTTTTATATTTATTAACCACAACTCATTTTAGTAGCCAATACGTGTCCAAATTTTTGCACAAAACTCAAAAATACAAATTTTATTATTTTTCAAAATCCTTCGTTCAATCACAAGCTATTACTATCTACTAACAGAAAACGTTCAGATGTTTGTTTCAGATAAGTCCTTTACGAGTTATTTTGCCTACCGTAAAGGTATTTTTTTCGAAGGTGCCTCTGCAGATCAGTTCTCGTCGGTTCATTTTTCAATATTTTTCTTTTTACTGCGAGGGTACTTCTTTCGAAGGCGCCTCCGCAGATCAGCTTTCACTAGCTCATTGTTCAATATTTTTTAATGAAAAATTTATGAATTTACTCTCTCGAATACCATAAGTTAAAATAAAATAATTTATTTAGTTTGTTCAAAACCCATATTATGTAACCGCTTAAAAAAAGTCAAAGATAAAAGTCTAGCCATAAGTAAACACGGTTGGCAGATATCCTACTGATTACGGTACAGATATGGACTTGGATAGCTACGAATGGTATTCAGATAAAACAGAAGATTCAACAATATTGCAGCATTGCAGTTTATAGTTGTTCTACTTGTACTACAAGCTGAGGAGGATCTGTATGCATGGGGGTGTCCACCAAGAAAAACTTTGTTTTAAATCATAGTTTTTGATACCCTGATTATGAATATAAAAGTTACTTTTCAAATAATTTTGCAATAAATTTTTTTTATTAATATATATCGCTGGCCATATATCCAGCTAAAATCTGTTTTGAAATTTTTATTTTTCATTGTGTAACATTTTTGTTTATACATTTATTTAGCGAAACACAATAGTTTTTGAGTTAAAGCGAGAGAAAGGTTTTGTCGTGTTGGCGCTAATATAACGGGATATAATTGCTTTAGTCAGAAATCGAAACAAAACATTAAGGTGGGTTATTCTAGAAATTATACTCTGAATCAATGTACTTCATAAACAACGTCCGAATAGCAAGAGCCTTTTTTAACGACTATAATAAATAACGTACTTGTTTATTAAATTACTTGAACTATTTATTAGCAAATTATTTTTTACATTATAGTGTATGTATATTATACTATAAAACTAAAATAAAAATAGTCTTTTAAACTATTAAAAGTATTTTCTTTCGTCTTATTTATAAAAAACCGGATTTTTCGGTGGCGGGGAATAAACTTGTATGCCGGGGTTGATGATTGAGCTCACGTATACGCCCGATCTCTGGTCAACTATTAGTTTGCAATTATTGCGCTGAGTGCTTGAGCGTTGAAAATAGTCTCATCACTGCGGGTTTCGCTCAAGAGTTCTCACTCAATAAAATAAAAAGAAAGAAAGAAAGAAAGAAAAGCGGTTTACACGGGATTATTTAAAAAAAAAATTTACTATCGAAATATGAATTTAAAAATTGATTCTTTTTAATGTTTTAACGCAGGCTTGTTGCCTGAATTAGTCAACCTTGTATTTAAAATTACTCAATAACATTGATGTGCGTAATATTAATTAGATTTTAATATTTAAAGTGACTGGCTTGCCTTATTCGATTGAAAATGAGTAATGTTCTAAATTTACTTAATATATATTATATCATAATCGGTTAATTGCTTACACGAATAAACTAAAACAGATATGTGATTTTATTTTATTTTTATTTTTGAATAATAATATAACTAAAAATGAAATTAAGATTTCTCTATTTGCTCTTTTTCATTTCAGAACTTTTACAATAACATTTACAAAACTTTAATGATCGTGAAATAGAGTCGCCACTCAAATTATTAGCAAGTTTGGAGTTGCTTATATCTAAAAGTGAAATCGACGGTCTTAACTTCGGACATGAAGCAGTTTCACTACCTATATGCTTTTGATTTTTCATTTTCTCATGGTCGAAATCTATCCATAAAGACAAACTTGAAAATGTTTATACTATTAAACATATCTGCACTCATAATTGCCAATAAATATTTATTTAAAAAGTATACAAGCATGCTGTTAGGTACAGGGGAATTAAATAATAATGTGTGAAAAAATAAGTGTCGAGCGGAAAGTGAACTCATATGGACTCGCGGTTTTAGTCTCGCGTTTAACCACGGAACCAACGTCGCGATGCCGTAACGAGAGCATCGCGAGCTAGTTGTTCTTTTCCTTAGTCGGCGGTCTCTCGTTTTCTACGGTGTTTTCTCCGTGACAGGACACGCATTTATCGAAAAAACGCATTTCAGTTATTTTAAGCAGAGCCTTTGATAAGAACTATGATTGGGATACACGGGTACACGTGACACGTGAATACGGGTAACACGTAAAATAATACATGGATACTTAATTATTTGTGTATAATACATGGATATTTAAGTATCCTTATATATCTCCCTATATTATATAGTTGTTTCAAAAATTCTGACCGATCAGCCTCCTCTCTCCCCCTCCCCCCTTCAGGAGAGAATTTGATCCCTAGATATTTCCAGGAATCGTCCCTAGAGAGCACGCGCAGCGGTTGACCTTTGATATGAGAGATCCGGTTAGCGTCGACTACCGTTTTCCTGAGGCCGCCATTACCGACGATTGAGACTGTACGACACTTGCTCGTGTTCAAGAGTAGGCCACAACTCCCCAAGAAGGTACTCTTCCAGCCGAATAGTTGCTGTAGACCGACAGGCAAGTCGGCAAGTAGAACCAGATCGGCCGCGAAGACCATGGCACGAACAGTCTTTCCGTTGTAGGTGGAGCCACATTCCTGTGGAAGTGAGCGAAGCAGCTGATCTGTAACAAGGTTGCACATTATCGGTGATAGTGGGTTCCCTTGCTTGACTCCTCTTTGATAGGCTCTAATGATCAGTCTGTGCCCGACAGCGTTGCGGTACTTCTGGCGTATAGGTCCTTGAGATAGTTGATCAGCAGAGGTGGGATGCCAGCTGCTTCTGCTCGGAAGGAGTCTTCCAGCGAAGATAGAGGAGATAGGTTGGAATTCTCCAGGCAGAGAAGCCTGAGATTTCTTGGGGATGAAGATCGTTCTGGAGATTGTCAGGTAATTGGACAGCTTCTCGCACCAGAGGATGAGGTTGAAGATCCGGATGACGATTCCAAGTGCGAATGAGCAGAGGACTGGGAGCTGGGGTTCTCCCCCCACCCCCCAGTCCCGGCATTGGCCCCGTTCCACATGTAGGTGATGGAAGTGGTGAAGCTGTGCCTCCTGGAAGGACCCGAAGTTGACTGAAAATTGAATGACCAAGTCCTTGTGGGCTT
>JAPYZP010003593.1:0-11345 GCA_030522985.1 Torymus sinensis | reverse complement strand
CTTCATCTCGATGGACCGGTAAAAAACGCTTTCAAGACATATTTTATTTTCGAGTGAAGATTTTTTTTGTAATACCTCGTAACAACTCTGACAACGTGCGAATATCCGAAAAAAGTCAATACCTCGCTGCACTTTTTTTTTATTTCCCAACCAACCTCAATTACAACACCCGCCTCTCGAATGAACCCCAACCGCGTCTAATTAAACCCCGATGAACTCAGCCGGCTCTCATCGCGATCACATAATAAAGCCACTGCTGCTGCAACCCTTAACGAGCCGCAGCGGCGAAAACTTTCGCATCTCGACTCATCGTGCTCTCTCTCTCTCTCTCTCTCTCGAGATCGATCAGAGGGCAAGCCGGGCGGCTGGTATTTATACGGCATTGCGGCTGGTCATGAATAATCGCGCGAGGCGTCCGCCGGCGTAACCTCATCTCCGACGGCTGGCCCCGCGCCAGCCGACCAAAAAGGAAGAGGATTCCTCCGGCAGCCGACGCCGCCGCCGCGTTTTTCTTCTTCTTTTCTCGCGTGGTGCAGTTTTACTGGCTGCTGCGAGGTGCAGCAGCCGCGTTCCTTGGGGGAATAGCAGGCAGCGCCGAGTGCATGTACGCGGTGGAGAGAGAGAGGTGATTTTCGCTGTCGAAGCCGATGGTCGGAAGGGGCCACGGAAACGCTGAGAGAAACAGGGAGAGAGTTTGTCGGCTGGTAGTGTACTTGACAAACGGAATGTGGGCTGGTATATGCGAATTTACCGCCTGCAGAAAGATTTTTCGAGGGGGAATTTCGGAGTAGTTGCGTATATGGTGAAGAATATTGCAAGCTATGGTTGTTTTTGGAAAAGCTGGTTTTTGTTGGTTTTTTAAGCTCGCCGAAATGTTTGATTTGTTACAAAAACTAGAAGCTGTACATTCGCCAATCTTTCCACTGCTGCGTACTTTTTAAAACAATTCCGAAAGGAATCGAACTGAATTCAAAAACTTTTTCAGGATCGAAAGGTGAATTCAATAACTTTTTCAGGATCCAAATGCCAAATAAAACCTGAATATATATATTTTGCAGCAGTATACCTTTTCACATTTTGACGTAACATTTTATAATGACGTAGAAGCCAAGTATCGCCGCGCTCGTGTAGAATGTTCGATAGACATTTAGTGCTTCAAACAGAAATTCAAATTTCACTTGAAACTCCCCACAATAGCACTTACGTCTATATACGAGTAATTATTATGAGTATACGCATACAAGCGATAAATGAAAAAGTTTCTAAAACAAGATTAAGCTATATACGTGCACGGGAGATGCAGAGATAATGCGATCTCGTAGCAACGCGTCTCCTCGAGTGTGTGTGTGTGTGTGTGTGCCTCTCGCGGCATGGCAATAGAATGCGTCTAAACGTGGGACGCGTGCGGCCGGCCGGCTGGCGCACGTTGGCGGTTTTCTTCGTCGCCACTCTCTCTCTCTTGCCTTATTACGGGACCTTTTTAGCCTCGTTACGCGCGCGTGCGCGCCGACCTCTGCGTGCGAGCAAGCGCGATGCAGTTGTAGGTTCGTTAAACGAGTAATTATCGTTAGATTGCTTAGATTGTTTTAAGAGGGCGGCGACGACGGCCACGTGCGCCGTTAAAACATTGTTGCATAATTTTTTTATTATGCTGCCTGTTGCGAAAGAGCGTGATCTGGGTTTACGGCGATATATTGTTTCGGAGAATTGCCGGGGTCGTGTAGGGAACGATTTTTATGGGAGAGGTGAAATTAGTTTTAGTATGATGTATCGCGTGTAAGGTTATCGCGTTGATTTTTCTATGGCTGAGATTGTATGGAAATAGTAATTTTTAGTTCAACATTTTATTATCACGCTGACATATATTATTTCAAAATTTTCAATGACAAAAAATGGAGGTTTCTTATACTTGAGTTAGTTTTTCTCGTCAAGAATATTTTGGAAAATTCATATACAGAGCTCGGATGTGTGAATTATTTTAACATTATATTAGTATACACATTTGGAAGAAGTTTTGTCAAACGTAATCGCCTGATCATTCGAAGTTTCGTAAAGCTTCATTGGGCAACTTTAGATTAAGTTGCACCAAAAAAAAGTTTTATATTTGCGCATGAATTAATCTCCCTGACAAGTTATTGAATTATCATTTAAAACTAGGACATCTCCCTTCTTCCATAATACAATTATTCATTTGCAACGTTTCTGCCACCTCGAGCCTAAAGGCAACATGTAAAACACCGAAGCAAAACCTACAAAACGGTATTAAAGCGAGGATTCCGCGCAAAAATTAAGCCCCCGTGTGGGAGCACAGGCAAAAACAAACAAAAAAATAAAGAATTAGCTCGAACGCGCGGGTGCGAAAGAAGCAATGGTGTAATGGCAAAGTAGGACGAATTCCGCGCCCGTGGGGCGCACAAATCCGGAAAATCCTGAACAAACGCGCCGGGATTAAAGTCGCGCGCGTCCTTCGGCGCTTTATGTAAGCTCTCTTGCGTAAACGCGCGCGCGGGGCAAAAGCTTGTTTCTCGCCTTGCGCCGTCTTTGTCCCCCTCCTTCTCCTCTGCGCGAGAGAGCGACTTTTCCATCGATTTATTAAGCGAATTATGCATAGCGCTTGTATTTAGAGAAAGTGCAGCGTTACGCAAATTACTCGAGGAATGCTTGCTATTTCCATCCACTGCGCGCTCTAAGTGCTGGCAGTTCCTTTTCTGCTCTCTTTCATTTTTTTCGTTATTATCGTGACTTGTAGCATTTTTTTTTCTTCTTTTTTCGTCGCTTCATTATATATGTATATATTTACAGGAAGGTGGAAAGGTTCTGCATTATGTTTATCAACTTTGCCAATTAGCAGTGGGGAAAATACCTTTTTCCTATAATGAAATTTAAATAAGGATTTTAAGCTTCTCAAAACATCTTGCAATGAGTTTGCGCTCCCTCAATGAAGTGATTAATCAAGTAAAGTGAATTTTCTCATTAAGGGCCTTAAACTTACTAATTGAGTATATAATATAAGCCTCTTCGAAACTGGTTCAGTTCGTTATTGATCCAGATACATGTTATTGCAGTATCAATAGCATAAATGAAAGCTTCCGTTAATTTATTACATCAAGTTATTCAAATTTTTACAAGTTCATATTTGAAATATAGACATAAATCAAGATAAGTTGGAAAATGATTTAAAGAAAAATTCCACTATCGTTTGTTGTATACTTAACATTTCAACGAATTAATGAAATACATAAATATCAAGTGCTCGAAGTGCTTTATGGGTAGAGAAGAATATACACGTTCGATTGAATTTCAAACGAATTGAATAAAACTTGATATATCTCGTTATGAGAATCTCTATAAGTCACTCGATTTCACAAAGGCAATATAAATTACATATTCACTTGTAAATGTAATTCTTTACTAGTCTTTATAGAACCAACTATATACTTTTAATATAAAAAGAGAGGAATTTTCTATCCATTAATATTAATGAAATATTAATTATACAAATATTAGGTATTAAAGCCTTACAAAGAACAACAACTTTATCAATTAAATTTGAACGAAAATTTAAAATCCCTTTTTCGCGCATTTCCATGCGAAATTGCGCCGCAGAGAAAAGCTCGAAACGCATCTGTGCCGCGCTCCATTGGGGTTTCCCCCCCTCTTTCTCTCTCACTCTCGCTCGCTCGGCGCGCATATAAAAAGGAAGGAGCCCCTCCATATGGATAATCGCCGCGTCGAGTGGAAAGTCAGCAGCAGTCCGCGCAACGGCTGCGCGAATATCCGCATAATACACACATACCAACTCACCCGCGCACACGTGCAGTGCACCGGGGCACGCTCGATATGCGGGCGGGAATCATCATTTTATTGGAACACGGTGAAATAAAGCGACGGAAAGACGGGAGAAATCCTTTCCGAAAGGGTGGCAGGGGGGGATAACCCGAGTGTCTCCGCCGCCGCCTCGTCGTCTATTTCCTCGCGCGCGCGCGGGCGATAAGGACGACAAGAGACTTCTTTCTCTCTCTCTCTCCTCGATATTCGCGCGCGGAAAAGCCTGGCTGACGGCGTCAGCTGATTCTGCGCCTCCCTTCGCCCCCCTCTATATCTGCATGCGAGCGACGCCTGACTTTTATCGCGCCTGTGTGGGTGCGCTATGCGAATTGTATTGATATATTGTCCTCCGCGCGCGTATGTGTGCGCAATGCGCACTCGAGAATTGTCGAGAGCCGCCCCGTCGACTTTCTTTATATCGAGGAGATATATACCGGCGCGCGCGGGGTGGGCAATACGCCGGGAGAAAATAGCCTGGTAATGCAGCGACTTTATGAAAATAATGGTATATTGTCGGGAGGGGGATAGGAATGTGAGGTTCGGAATTTTATGCTTAATAATATCTCGTATTTTCATAATTCAGATTTAAGAGGCGAAAATATTATACGAGGGGTATATAAGAAAATTTTCTTACTGCGTATATATTATATAGTGAGCAGATTATGTTTTTTATGTATGCGATACCGAACATGATATAATATTGAAAATATTAAAATAATATTTATAAGTTGATAAAAATTTTATGAATTTCAGCTCAGGGTCCGCAATATAAAAAGGAAGTATTTATTAAGTTCAAGCTTTTTTTTTATTGTATCATCCTTGAAATATATACACCGTCAGAGTGTCTGTATTAAGATTGATGAAGAATGCATAATTCAAATTTATACTAGTTCTGACCTATATTACTTTATGATATTTTATAAAATGTTTCGTTTTCTTCCCCAATTCACGCAGTTTTACATTGTAATTCTTTTTTCAATATAAGTGACATCTACATCAACGAAATTTCACATTCCGACACTACACTCGCATTCGAAAAAGCGCAAAAAGATCGTTTCGAAAACAATACCTCCTCATATACACGCACGAGCTCCGACGGAATCGCTAAAGCTCGCTCGTATACGCTCCTCCCCCCGCAGACAGCTGAGAAAATAGTGCATCGGAATTAATGGGCGACGGACTATAGCAGTGTAGTCCCTTGTACTGCGCGTCTCAACGACAAGAAGCGTGCACACGCCGAAACTCAAGGAAACTCGGAGAGTCCTCGAGTATACGGGAGAGAGAGAGTGGGCGCACGCGCCAGAGTCTACGTCGACTTGACATCATCTCCCGGCTGCAGCGGCAGCAGCAGCAGCTCTCGAGACGCGGGGATTTTCGCAATCGGCGACGGCGGGGCGAAATTGCCAAGCCGGAAACGCCGAGGCGTTTGTTTTCAGTCTAGGAGAGAGAGAGAGAGAGGAAGGAGAGAGAGAGCGCGGAGCTTTGTTGCGTAGATGGGAGGGGGTGAGAGCTTGTGTGTTGCGAGGAAAATTGGAGGGCCGATTGAGAGGATGCAGCGGCAAGTATCGTCTTTTCGTAGTTGGGAGAGGAGGACGTTGAATTTGATCTGCGCGAATGGAAGGCTTAGCGACGTGTCGTTTTATTGGCGCTTTGATAAATTATTTCTTCTACTCGTGTCTTTTCGCGTGTTGTGACTGGAGTGGCCTTGCTGAAATTGAAAACAGTTTTGCAAAAATCGTCGAACCTTACAAGATGTTATGCTAAAACTATAATAAACATTTAATAAAATGTTTTATATGATGGAGTGTGGGATATAAAGAAGAGGATTTTTCACGTCGTTCTAAATATTCTTGTCTTTCTTCGTATTTATATAAAATTGTTTACCGTTCATGGATTAACACCGTTAACAAGCTTTTTACACTTCTTTGAATGATAGTAAAGTAAATCTTAAGAGTTACGATCCATTGAAGTTTTTTTTAGAATTATACGTCACGATATTACAACCTTAAACGGAACTTCTAAAAATAGTGCAGATTACACAATAGAAATAATAAAAATAGTTTATAAGAATATTATACTGCAGACCTACTAAATCTACTTAAAATTTATAATATCGCAAAGGCTTCTTTTGCCTACGTTTTAAAAGCATTTGCAATTTTTTTTATGGTGATTGAAAATTGAATAATGTATATCCAAAGCGTTATAGGTTCTTCTCGAACTTTACGCAGAATACTATTTCGCGTTAATTTTTTAGAGAATAGCAAAATGGCATTACTACCTACCCCCGTAAAAGGAATTTAATATCAAGAGATTTATTTACAGTGACCAAACAGAAAGAATTCTGTTTGAACTTTGAAAGGTTTAATCAAGGATTTCTAGAAAATGTACACAGGCTTCCGAGTAATTTTAAAATGCGCAGGATGTTTGCATGTTTTAACATCTCCATAAAAATTCTTCATAAAACCGTACGGTATTACAGAAGCGTTGGCTCTCCAAGTCTAAGCCTCGGTTTCAATCTTTTCTAATCTTTTACATTTTTAACTTACTTATTTACGTTAATAATACAATTTTTAATTCAAATTTTTTCTGCACGATAACTCATACCTTCGTATTACGCGATGCCGGTATAAAAAGAATAGTGGAAAGAAAAATGCCGTAAAATGCTATGTGCCTTTTACTGAGGCGCTCTTTTGACGTCACACGTCCTTTTAGCAAAGCATAAAATAGAGAAAGAGAGAGCTATTCCAAACGTATTTATTTTGTACTTTGGAGAAAATATCGTAATTAAAAATCCGTTATTAATATTTACAAAATCGACGCGTATAAAATAGCAGCAGCAGTCTACTTTTCCATTCCGAATAAACGCAAATACTATTCAGCAGCCCGTATTGTACCGAAGCACTTTTAAACGCGTAAAAAAGAATATTACACGCGCGATATTAAAACATCACCGAGACGCAATAACGCCTAATCCGCGGGCGTCAGCGAGCGATAAATATTACGCCGCCTAAAATGCGAAAATTACCGGCTGGAAAAAAAGGCCGACGCGTGTGCGTGTATATGTATATCGAGCATTCAGCGGCGATCGTAATCATAAATTAAGCTCGCTAGCACGCCACAACGGCTAATAAACACGGGGCGCGACTGCGAGCGCGAAACTCGGGTTACATCGATACTTTGTGCGCTTTACGTCACGTGCGGCCGTCCTGCGCCCGTATTATATCTATATACGGCGTTAATACACGCGCGGGGGCGGCGCACACGTGGTGCACGCTTGCCGGGGGAAGGGGAATTGTAGAGAGAGAAACAGAGATGTACCGTTGTGGGTCGCTGCGATCGGACGAAGGTGAGGCCAGAGGCTCTTTGTGTGCAGGTTGTAAAATATTTGTCGAAATTGTTTTTCGTTCGGGAAATTGGAAATGTTGGAGTAAAAACGCAGGTTGTTCGCCGCCGCAGATGTTTTCAACGCGCGTTTCGAAAATGGACGGGAAAAGATGAAAGGCTTCTCATTTTTCTCATCAACATGTAAAAATACATTTTTCAAAAGGGTACAAGTGATACGTTTTTTAAACGGACAACTCTAAATTTAGATTTGAACTTAGCTTTAATGAAAATGTAGGGAAAGGCGCAGGCATAAGCGAAAATGGTTATTGATTTCATCTCGTTATCAAGGCTGAAATTTCGAATTTTCGATTGCAGTGTAAACCACACTTTATTAATGCACGATTTTCGGCTAAAGTTGATCAGTGCCCGCGCGCGCGAAAATTGATTATAAAGGCTGAAAGCTTGAATTTCCGGCGCATAAGGATTCCGCGTTCATATTTCACACGGGCGCGTT
The DNA here is from genome assembly GCA_030522985.1 of Torymus sinensis. Classification (NCBI taxonomy): domain Eukaryota; kingdom Metazoa; phylum Arthropoda; class Insecta; order Hymenoptera; family Torymidae; genus Torymus; species Torymus sinensis. The sequence goes on along the minus strand of JAPYZP010003593.1, from coordinate 3,679 downwards.
ATATATTTCCCATCAATGATTATTAATTTACTTTCTGATACCCAACATTCTGATTGCAAATTTAATTTAATTTACAACACTAGTATATGCACCCGAAGTATATAAAATGTTACTCATAAAACGAACGGCAAAATTATCTATTAGTAGCATAAATTTAATACCTCATCATAAACGAGAAATCAATTCTCAAGGTTTTCTCACTTAATCCTCAGAGCACGATTTCCTGGAATTTTTATAAAATTACTCTCTACATTCGCCGCGGGATCGCTTTAATTAGCAGCGTTGATACGTAACGCGCTCCGTAACTACAGTGAAGCCTAATACAAGGATTGAGCATTGTGACACGTTACGCAACCTAATATATCCCTATAATACATATGTCAGGAATTCTATATATAAAGTTCAAAAAAATAAAACAACTTTGGAGGCACACGTCTGTATAATAAATTTTTATTTCATTCTTTAGGTCATAACAATAGACGACAAAATTTTCGAACACTCGAAAATCATCTTGTGACATGGTTTTAAAAAATAATTCATTTTTTAAATGGAAATTTAACATTGCGGAAAAATTGACGAAACGAAGAAAAGAGCTTTAATTTAAGTTTAGATCGTTAAAATTGCAAAAAATGGCCAATAATGAAACATACAATTTTGATCATTTTGGCCATTTTTCGATTGTAACGACCTTCAGCTTAAAGTAAGGCTCTTTTCTTCTACTTTAATCGCTTTTTTGTGGAATATTCGTTGGCACATTTAAGAACTTACTATTGGTTAATCATCAGTGACTATTTCTCATGTTAAATTTCCATAAGAAAGATTATCTTTTAAAACTGTGTCACTAGACCATTTTCGAGTTTTCAAAAATTTTCTGGTCCATTGCATGATCCAAAGAATACCTGGATAATCTGTAGAACTCCTCATACACACGCGTACAAAATCCAGTGGCGCGGCCAACGAGACAACCCAAATGGAAATCTGATAATCGCTCGACGATGAGAAAAGAAAGACGATGGAGATGAAAATCGCGCTGACTCGCGATAGAGAGAAAGAGAGGAGAGGATAGGTTCATTCAGCGCTTTTAATAGGGGTTGACAAGCGCCTCGAGATAAGCAATTTAGCCGTGACATCGCGCTCGCTTTCCTCCTCCCGGATGCGCACTTCTCTTTTACGCCTCGCTGTAATCTCTAACGATTCATTCTGCCGCCACTGCTGTGCGAGTAGCTGCATGAGGAAAGAACGGGAGCTGAGCATGAGGGAGCGCAGAGAGAGAGAGAGAAGGAAAAATGGAAGGGGGAACGAGGAGGAGAGCAAAGAGAAACAGAAGGGAAAATGAAGAGAAAGCGGATGCTCCTGCTACTGCTGCGCTTTGCTGAAATTTCGGTGCACTGAGCTTTAGAGCTCGCCTGATGCGCATGCATTAAATTATCTCTTCTTCCTTATTTATGAGACACTGCTAGCGTGTAACGTTATAAATATATACATTCGCCTGATCAAAGATACTTTTATATTCATTCAATAATAATACACAGAGTAGAATATCTGCCAAAAGAAACCTTATATTTTAAAACTTACTTATACAAGAAGCTATCCCCCCACTGATTGCACGCGGCGACTGCTTAATTACTATTCGACTCCCGCTCTCACCGAGCAGCATCGCAGCCCAGGCGCAAAAAAGAACGCGGCAATAAAGCCTCGTTAGGCCGCGCCATCTCCGACACCTGACAAATAGTCTCGGCAGCGGCGGCCCGCCGTCGAAATCACCTCTCTCCTCGCCGCTAGGACTATCAATAAGTCGGACGAGCTGTATACATATATACTCGAGCTCCTCTCGCTTTAAATATGCGGCTGACATCGCGCGCCTGGTGATTGGAGTCGAGTCGACGAGAGCGCGCGCTGTGAAAAATGTTAATCGACGCGACCTCGCGTGCCATGATCGCCCACGCACAGGCTCTGCTGGTAGCGAGATTATTTATGCGCTTTTAAACTAACCCCGTCCGAGCGCGCGGCGTTCAAGGCCTTTTCCTGTCGCTCTTATCGGGAGGTACAGGTGGGGAGAGGGCGATGGGATTATTGCCACCGTTACCTTTTTTCTTCGCGACGTTGGACGTGTAGTGGTATTATTTGGAGCTTTTTGGGAAGATGATTTATTGGGTGATTTTTGAATGTTAAGTAGTGAGATGGGAGGTTCAGTGTAGTGAATAAAGTTAGTAATATTGAGGTAGTGGATGCTCGTCTTTGGTGGTTGATGAAAGCGTGAACTTATGGAGCAAGGTTTTGAGGTTCATTTTAAAGTTACATTGAGTAATAATTATATTACACATGTATATATTTTGGTTGAATATAAGCGACTAAATAATTTATTCATTGAACGATTCTCTGCATAAAACCATGAGACACTGACAAGTGAAACTGACAGGTTTAAATATTTAACGAATCTTAAAATAACCACACGTCTGATATATCAATTAATATAATCTACATATGCTAAAGTTTCACTGAGACACTGTTTAACGTCGGTTTGAAATGAATCCTTTATTGTTTATTCATTGGATTCAATTATATTTTAAACAACGAATAAGAAATTTATCAAATACAAAACCAAGATTCACTTAAGGATGGATTATATGATTAAAAACGAAAAAAAAAGAACGTGACCGGAATGTCGCAGGTCAAATTATGATACATAAACTTTCATCCCTGTTTCGAGCCTTTTAATACAGTTTATACCATCACGATTTCATTCATTTAACCAACGCGCGCGGCGCCCAGCAAAGCTCTCTCGCAAAAATTAATCCGGCTATTTTTGCACGCCTCATCTAAAAGCGCAAACGGGAAAATTCGCTCGGCCGACTTTTCACGCCCGTCGAGCGAAAAAAGGAAACAATGGAAACGAATTAATACTATTTCGTCATCCATTATCCGAAAAAAGCTCGCGCTTTAATAATAACTGCGCCACTGTCTCTTTCTCTGTCTTTCCCCCCTCTCGCTCATGGCGCACTGGACCGCGCGCGCGCGCTTGCAGCGTCGAAAAGGCAATTAACCTACATTTTTGCTTCCGAAAATGAATAATGAAATAGGCGAGTGGCACCTGCGCGCGCGCGTCGCCTCCGCCTCTTTACTAAATTGACACATCACGCACTCAAAATGTAATTTCCGGGATAGCGAGAGTCCTCTTATATTGGATTCCCGTCTCTATTATTACATGGCCTTTGGCTTTTTCCCCGCACGCGCGCATGTGTAAAAAGCTAGAAGTGCGCTGTGTGCGCGCACGTGAGTGTATATATGTACGGCAATTTTCAATATGCGCGAGATCCGCAAGTTTTTTCGACGCTACGAAATTGAAGTGTCAATGATATTACGAGTTATTGGTTGTTTGACCGAAAGCCTTTTGTTAAAATTTAAGGTTATTTTGCGAAGAGATTAGAAAAATATAATGAGATTTGGATTACTTTATATAAATAACCGTGAAAATCTTTGTATAACATATGTTATGTGAATTTTAATGAAGATAGAGCTGCACTTTATATATTATCCAGAGTTGTAACTAAATCAGTTATTATACTGTATTATCTAAATTAAGAGCGCAAGCTCATACCAGTTCGGCACCACGGTATAACAGGGGAGATAATTATAACTTGTGGGCGGGGGATATAAATTATTTTAAAAACGAGATACC
>JAPYZP010003592.1:0-11345 GCA_030522985.1 Torymus sinensis | reverse complement strand
AAAAAAAAAAATAGCACGCAGACCATTCACCTCATCAACGCGGACCAACTCACTCTCTCCACCGATATACCTCCGCTCAATCACCTGGCTCTAATGCGCTTTAAACGCCCGGCGCCAGAGGACCGCGCTCGAATAATTATCGCGGGAATCGATCAGAGGAGCGCTCGCATGCGCGCAATTATAGACGAAGGGAGGGTGCGGATCGCGCGCAGGCTCAGTGGTATCGCGCCCTTCATTTGTCGGCTTTTCACGAGGGTCACGCCCTCACGAGGGATATCGCGCAGGTATTTTATATATATATATGCGCTCGAGGCTCGTTAGGTGATGTATATAAGAAGCGTATGGGATCGTTTTTTTTTTCTTTTTTTTTGAGGGGTAAAGGTGCTTGGGTTATTTGGAGTTTGAATAAATTTATAGGTGAGGTTCTTGGTGGAGTGGGTCGGTGTGTTTGCGGTGATACTTTAGGTGCAGGATTGAGTTGTAGGAATGGTGGATGGTGGTGTAATTATGTGGAAATAATGTCTTGTACTTTATCAAGATACTTTTTTTTTCGAAAGCTATCAGCTGTGCAGCTCATCATATATATAAAATGTAAGCGGCCGAAACGAACTGTATAACCAATAATTGAAGTGTAAAGTAAAGCACAACGAATATCGTTAAAAAGTTGCGACTGTATACCTTACGCACCCACCCAACCATAAGTCGAACAGCCGATAAACCATTACCCCTCTTATCTCACAACAAAACTGTCCCTCAAAAAAAGAAAAAACAACGAAACTCAATATATATAGAATAGAATAGAATAAGTTTTATTTTAGCGCAATACAAAAAAAAAAAGAACAATTTAACAATATAGTACATTCGATTCATTAATAAAGAGAGACAAAAGTGGCCGTAACGAAACTTTCGCCAGAATTCCGCCAGACCACTGCCAGACTTTCGCCAGACGTCTGCCAGACTTTTTTTTTACTCGGGATGCTGCGCGCAGTCTAACGCTTCTTTTAATGCGGCGTTGTCTTGGAGAAGCAGCTTGCATTTATCATTTAATTCGTTTAACAGAACATTTTGATTTTGAATAGTACTCTCGAGTGTGGCGACTGTCATCGCCAGCTCCCCGTTGTCGGCGGTATCCGTACCCGCTGGTCCAGTAGAGATGGTGGACTTTAAATCGTTAAGCTGCTCCACGAGCATGTCGAATCGTTGGAACAGAAGTTCTAGGGTGCCGTCCGGTATTATGATATTCGTTGCCTCTGTCAATCGCGGGAGAAGTCCTACATCTTCAGCTTGCTCATCCAATTCATCAGAAAAGTCTTCTTCTGTGTAATTCTTGTTGGTGGTGTTGTCATCACTGTTGTTGTTCATTTCTTTGGCTTGCATATGTTGGGAATAGCAGACATTGCATATATATGCGGTGGCGAGAGCATTGGTCTGTGACTCATTGAGTGGTGTCATAGTTCGACATAAGTCGTGATAGTTTTTTTTGCACTCCGAGCAGTTCCTGATTGTTGCATTTCTTCTCTTTACTTTTCTGCAAACACCGCAAGACTTAGGTGCCATTTTGATAACTGATTGAGCAGGAGAAAAATTCGATTGCCTGTTGTTGTGTGGCGAGAGCTTCAAATTTAAATAGTCAGGGCGACGGTTTGTTTTGATCACACTGTTGATGTATGTGTGTGTAAATCAGTGTAATGACTAGCTAGATGGACTTGCTTACATGGAGAGGTGGCGCGAAGGTGTGTGTGATCTCTGTTTCGACCGTTGGTAAGTTTTGGAGAGTTTTCTCGATGTTTGATCGTAAATGCTTTCACTGACACTGGGTTCCGCCGATAATGAAAAGCAGGTGACGTGCAAGTGATGTGGATGACCTACGAGGTGAAGAGTTTCATTTAGCCGTTCGGTTACCCAATTTCACCGGTACTATGAACTACTATGACTTACCGCAGAGTCCTGCTGGCCAGAGAGTTATCACGAGTTCTGGTGATTTTCACTCCTTCACTTTTTCACATAAACGCGGCACCACTTCCGGCACACGACAGAAGAGCACTCCAAATAATTTCTTTGACGTAACCGTGTAAAATAGATCGAAAAGGCAGAGCCTAATGTTACGCGTCAACACGGTTTGCGACACCTTGCGGGAATAATATTGATTGATCTATACCGTTAAAGAGCGTCCAATGGGTGCGCCCTCTCTCTCTCTCTCTCTCTCTCTCTCTCTCTCTCTCTCTCTCTCTCTCTCTTTCGTATATACATCGAGCGAGACGCGCCACCGCACTTTGCATTGCATTGCGCTTTTTTTTCGTAATTACAAGCCTGCGCGCTCGCGTTCGCTTTCTTGCCTCTCCTTCTTCGCGAAAGAGAAAGAGAAAGAGCACGTAATGTCGAAAAAAGGGGGAGTAGAGTCTCGCAGTCGAGGATTATTGCCGGTTTTGTCGATGTGTGTTTGCCTTTGAGGAAATATTTGCGAAGGAATATATTGTTGGCTGCGTGTTCTTTTTTCTCGTGCGTTTAGATATTGCGAATGATTCGGTGGAATGGCTAATGGTGTTTGCTCTCTTTCGTGGTTCTTACGTTTGGTTAGGATACGGGCTGGAAATCTCGTCAATTGTTCTTTATCGTTACATTAACAGCAATATTAAAAATGTTCAAGACTTCTAAGTATCCGTATTTAACCATTCATCGTATGAATCACACATATAATAATAACAACTTATATTAAGTATGTAAAATCATCTACAAAGTATGCAGCTCGCTTCTCTCACCGCATCCTTGCGGGAAAAAAGCCATATATAGTACCGAGGCAACGTTCCATGCATCCCGAGGAAAATTGAAAAGAAAGAAAGAAAGAAAGAAAGAGAGCGAACCGTGCAGCGGGATAACACTTGTACGTGCCCGAGCCGTTAAACAAAAGCAGCAGCAGCAGCAGCAGCGCCTCTCTCACTCCCTCCCCGATGATATTAGCTCTCTCGCTCGCGAGCGCGCGCATTCGCAGCGGCTTATTATTCCTTATTCCGCGTTCCTTCCTCTCTCTCTCCCTCTCTCCCCCTCGAGCGAAAAAGCGCGCCGCGATAAGACCCGCGCGCGCTCTCTCTCGCGCAATCGTAAATATGCAAAGCAGCGAACGAGCGAGCGAGCGCGGAATTGATATTTTTCGAGAGGCGAGAGAGAGAGGGAGGGGAGGGAATTACACGTACACGGCTAATAAGCCCGCGCTGCAGGGCAATAAAAAGCCAGTCGGCTCTCTTTCTAGAAGAGCGAAGGAGGGAAAAAAAAAATTGTTCTTTTCTTTTCGCCGCGCGCGAGATTGCTTTTGATAAGTCGGCGCGCGCTTTCTTTCTATTATGTCTAATGCGTATGTAAATGTGCGCATGAGAGGAAATTCCGTGAAAGTTGGCGGTTTTGAGGAACCGTCGCGGAAAATTTCGTATATAGCTGCCGCGTGGGTATAGAAGTGGGATTTCCTCGGCGGCGCGATGTTTATTTAGATAATTGCGAGCTAGCGCGCGGCGTTAAAGTTTGTTACGGCGGGGGCTGTTTGAAGTATACATAGGAGGAAAAAGCGCGATGTCGAAAGTGGCTTTAAATTAAATGATACCTGCTGATAATTTCGTACGAATGTTCATGTTAACGCTAGCGCATAAAAAAAATGAAACGGTTACAACGATCATTGGCGAAGAAAAAACAGCGCGCGCGACTGCTATATTTACATAATTATGCTTTCGACATATTCTCCCTCCTAGACGTTTCCTTTTAATACGTACCATAAATTAATGAACGAGAGTAAACGTCAAAAAAGTAGGCCCTTATCCACATACATCCAGTCGTAAAAATCGATACTGCACGTCTATATACATATATATATATAGGGTCGCCCCCGCTATGGTTCAATGTTATAGACGCAAAAGGTCAGTATCGCATTAATGGCCCGCCGTCGCGGTGGTATCGTCTGTTGCGAAAGCGAGCGTGGCCGAAGTAATTTGCCTAATTTCGCCTTAATTCGCCTATTTGCGGTGATTAAGGAACGAGCGCTTGAGAATCGAGTATCGCGCGCGCTGCAATTACGTCGGCGCCGCGGTGGGAAAGCCGCTTTAATATTTATTACCCCAAAACCAAATAGACTGAGGTAATAGTGTCCCGATTTTGGACGCTATATAGGCGAGAAATCGTTAGACCTGAGATTAAAGTGTCGTCGTTTATTAATTAAGTAGCTCGGTGGAGGATCGTTGATTTGTTTTTCTCTATAGAAGTCGAGTAAAATTAGTTCTTTTTTTACGATTTAGGTTATTCGTTCGTAATGACTGACGTTTGGTGGCGTGGCCGCGATGGTTGATAAATATAAACGCGCGGGACAGATAAAAAATCGTAAACTAGGAGTAATTGTGTTACGGTGAAGTAGGAAAGTTGGCTTTTTGCGCGCAGGGCTACGGAGGCCCTAATAAGGGACTAAGGAGTACTATATTATGTACTTTACTCATTATCGATTAAATTAGAGATATGGCAAAAAGATAATTACTCGAGGTTATATAGTAATAGAATATTATCGGCCTTTACGACTAACTTTTACATGTAAGAATTTAATTACGAAAAATGAACGAAAAAAAATACTTTTTTTCAAGCTTAAAACTTACTTTCAAAAGATTGCAACAATATTTATATTCATATACAACTCCCTTTCTCAAACTACACCTTCTTTACGACCACATTACCCCGAAATTAAAAATCCTCACGCGTATAGCCTCGCTCGCAAAAACAACACCTTTCCAGCCGCTAAAACTCGCGCTTACGTACCCCTCTGTTAAAAATTCGCCGCTCTCCTCTCTCTCTCTCTCTCTCTCTCTCCACAACGAATCGACGCACCGCCGCACTACAGCTGAGAGAGAGAGAGAGAGAGAGAGAGAGAGAGTATATATACAGCGAGCTGCACACGTCGCTGCACTTTACGAGCAATAATTATCGATGCGCGCGCTCGCACCGAGAGATTGAGATACGCGGCGCGCCGCTGCCTCTTCCGGCTGATAACGAGTGTCGATACGCGCGGGCGGTGAGCATCGCAAATTACGCTGCGCACGAGGATCGCGATAAGAGCTGAGCGCGCGCCGCTGTGATTGGTTGCCAAGGAGAGGAAGATGGCGCCCACGCCGTGTCGTATACATATACGGGGTGTAGTTTTTGCGAGCGGTAAGGGAAGAGGCAGAGACGCGTTTCTTCATTTCTTTGACTATGCCGAGCGTCGGTGGGAGTGAGTGCTCGTGAGGTTTTTATATATGGGAGAAAGAGAGACGGAGAGATGAGTATCGCTGGTAGAGATAACATGCAATGTTTTTGTTTGGGTGGGCGAGAGGATTAGTTTATTTACTCGGTGTGGAGTGTAGAGCTTAAGCGTCAGATAAGAGGACAGTGTGTAGTTTTTTTGCCTCGATTGTAATGTACCGCAACTTTGGATCGATACTGCTTTGAGATAAATTTTGAAGCTGTTATTTAAGTATACTGCATGTATTATATTATAGTGCGATACATTTTATGCTTTAGAAAGCTACAAAAAAGACAGTTTCATAAACTAATATAGAAATTTTTCACTGAACCATTACATTTAATTTTATCGCAGTCTTACATTATTTAAGAAACACCGATAAGCCACTGATTAATTCCTAAAAACCCCGCATATCACGAATCAATCCATACTCCTCGTACCATCTGCCCTATAATCGAACCACAACCCACCTCCTCCTGCAAAACTTCCCAAAATCTCACGTTTCGCCTGCGCCTCTTCGCAGCGGTCAACGATCGGCCGAAACTCCGGGCCGCGTCGTAAAAAAAGGAGGCGCAACCGTGCAATTACGCACGCGGCCGCGCGCAAGGGCAGGAGCACCGTAATCTCGCGAAATTCGCCTCTCCAAATCGCCAAATCTCCGGAGAGAGAGAGAGAGTTCGCTGCCATTGTGACGCGCAGGCGGAAGCACACAGGCGAGCGCCGTGGTATGGCTTTACGAGCGGAAGTCGCAACAACCCTGCTGCTCGCGCAATTAGGGTGCAGGCGTATAAGCGAGCATCGGCCGCTGTGTTATCTGTCTCAGTGTATGTATAATGCGTAATATCGAAAAAGTGAGAGAAAATTGTAGCTGCCAAGGACCGTTTATATATGGTAACAAGTGAGAACAAAATTTACGTAAAATATAATAACGTCTATATAAATGTTTTTACCGCGGGTAAAAATTACTTTATATATATACATAGACTAGCAAAACATCCTCCTTATCGCGGCTAGAGTTCGTCGACTTCGGAAATCCTGCGCGCGGCGCGACTTTTCCTGCTATTACGCTTACACACTATAGGCAGCCGCGGCAGCCGATTTGCGTATCTCGCCGATAACGCTTTTTTACACTTCTAAAGCTCGCCAGCGCTCGCGGCCTAACGTGACAGGTGTCATTTAACGTTCCGAATTGCGCGGCTTAAAAACAATAACGCGAGCTGTTCAGCGAAGATTCAAAATTTCACACCATCTTTGGTATATATTACTTAGAAAAAGCCAACCTCCTCGTGTCGCGTCCCACGTATAATATGGAAGGACGCGGTTGCTTGCATTATATACTGCAGCTCGGGTGGGGATATCAAGATCGCGCGGCCGGCCATAACAGCGGCGGCGGCTGCGAGAGCGCAGGGCGCCATTAAAGATAGCACGCGCGCCGCCTCGCGTAATTATCGTCATTACGCGCAGCGACCGAGAGAGCGGAAAGCATGGCCGAAGGGACGGCGAGGGAATGCCGCGAAGGCGGGGGAGTCACACTGATGTGGCCTGGCAAATGGATGGGATTTTATACGAAGGTGTTTCGTGTGCTTAAAAGGTGTGCCATTTATTCGTAGTTTTATTTTATTTTTTTGTAAATAATTAATTTTTATGATTTTTTTTGTAGTGAAATAGTCATTTTTATTACTGCTGAAACGAAATAATACAGTATCAGTCAATTTACTACAAAAATAATAAAATTTATTATTTCAAAAAGAAAATTTTCTATTTTAAAAATAGTAAATTTTTTATAAAAAAAAAGTAAAGTTTATTACTAATAAATTTGACTCGGTATTGTTTTTATAAAAAATATTTCTATTCTACTTGTTGTTTACTTGTTAAATATGCAAAAATAAACTTTCTAATTAATTAATGATAAAAGTAAATTTAGATGTACCTTAATACTTATAAATTACACCTTGTGTAAAATAATTAGAATAAGAATTTTAATAAAAATCTTCAAATACACCATGAAAAGTAATCATCTTCAATTTCAAAATTAAAATAATAATAATAAAATTTTTTTTTCCAGGTCACCACCGGCAACGAATCCACCGCACACCGCAGCACTCCGCGTTTTTTCTCATAATAACGGAAAAATACAAGAGCAAAAGAGCGCCGGAGAGATAATGTAGCCGGCTTCCTTCGAGCCCTTATACACCGCGCTCGCTCGCTTGTGCTTACTTGCGCGCATCGGGCGAAAATCTGCCTCGCGTTATTCATCATGCAAATTTTATTCCCCATGCGCGAGCGCGCGCCCGTATAATGCACACACACACACACACACACACACACACACACACATACTGGTCCCTTCGTTTTTACGGGGCTCGATTCTTTGCCTTTTTGCGGCTCGCCGGACGATTGCCGGCGGTCTGCCTCTGCACGAGAGCCGGACTTTGTTGTTTAAGGGCATTTTTAAGAATTCCGGGTAGGGAGAGAGTGAGAGAGTAAGTGTAACGAGCTTTGGCGAATAATGATCGAGCTTGCAGTGTAGTGCGCGAGCGAGCCAGCGGGCAGGTTGGTTTTTGCATAATTACTATAATGAAGAGCGATTTAGCTTTCAGATAAGCTATTCCCGGCTTTTTGTTTAATAAATCTGACGGAGATTATGTATACGGGGAGTATAGTGGCGCGGGGCGAGTATCGTGCTCGCGCTACGAGAGCTGTAAAAGACAATGAAGCAATGGTTTATAATACCTCATATCAAACGTTTTTTTATAGTTTAAAATAGTTTGTCTAGTGCGAAAAATAGAATTTTACCTGTCAAATACACAGAAAAAACGAAAACTTTCTATAGTCTACACAAGTATAACTCTAACAAAAAAAAAATAAACTGCGACTTTTCTCGCGACACTCGCGTCGTCAAGTTTTTTAAGAGCCACGAGGCACCGAAATTTACGGTCTCACTGACAAAGGGGGACAAAATTCCCGTCGCGCAGCCGATCATTACGCCCGTAAAGAGCGAGGCGAGCGAGACCATCGCGCCCGCAATTCGGCGATTCGCCGAGAGGCTTTCTCAAAAGCGTATAAAACGGTTCGTGCGTTTAATTGATACTTATGCGATATGCCGTAATCTTCAAGTTTATACCGTTATCGGTGATTACGTCGTCAGTCATCTACTACTTTTCTAATTCCTTTTTTATAATCTCACTTTTAACGTAAAAAAAGCTTCACCATATTATTCCTTATGACTTTTCAAAAATTAAACAATCCTCCTCTAACTTTACCATTTTCTGCAATAATAATACTATTTATTCGTCATAAACTACCGATATACCAATCATTTATACCGTTCCGGCCGACCCTTTCCACAAAAAGAAAAAAAAACAAAACCAACACACCGAAGTGTGTCCGCGCGGCGTTTGTCCTCGAAAGCCCCATAAAATCTCCGATCCCCCGCGGCCCCCAACAGCAGCAGCAGCGGCAGCCGCGCGCCTCTCGCCGAAAGCGAGCAAGTCTTTACCGCAGCTCGTAACGATCCGGGTGCGCAATTCGATCGGCGATAATTGCGGCTCTCCGCACGAGAGAAGCAAAGAGAAAGACGCGATCAATCGGTCCCCTGTATCGGATAAGCCGCTCTGCTCGCTAATCCCCGAGACGAGGATTTTAGTCCGAGAGCGGCTTGCGATTGTGTCGTCGTCGCGCGTTCTCTCTCTCTCTCTTCTTCTTGTTTCCCGGAGAGTGAAAGGAGAGCGGGAGGATTTGGGAGATTTCGGAGAGATGGGATCGCGAAAGTATCGAGCGCGGCGGGTTGTTAGCGCGAAGAATAAGGCGCGCAAAAGGGCCCGAGGAGGAATTGTTTTTCGGGAGAGATGATGATGCTGATCAATTGGGAGCGGCTGCTGAGAGTTCTAGGTATTATATACTGAAGAAGTTATGACAGGTCGGAGGTTTCTTATATCTTTAGGAAATAAGAGACTTGTCGCACTTGAAATAACAGAAAAAATAAAGAAATTTAACAAATAAAATATCAGTAATACTAAGACGATTAAACTTTCCGCATAGTAGCGCGAGTACCGTCATCAAAGCCCATCATACACCGTCCATTTTACACTGCACGCAGCGTGGAAAACACACACACATCAGCCGGCGCTACAGCAGCAGTGTCTCGAATTAAACGCGACAAAGTACACAGCAAAACGACCTCCGCCTTCGCGGCTCTAATTAATCCCCCACAAATCCGCTACTCTACGACGGCCATCAAATCCGCGCGCGTCAAAATACGCCGCGCGGGGGTGAGAGAGAGCAAACTCGCGATATAACAAGGACGTGCATTATATTGCGCGAAACGAGCCTGGCGGCCGGCCAACGGCAACAGCTCGCTCGCGCGCAGAGAGCTACTGTGCGGCGCGAAACAGGAGGAATTTGTTTTAGTGCATTGTTTGAAAGAAAGAGAGCGCGCTGGTGTGTGTGTGTATAGTGGGATACGATGCTGGTTAAGTGATTGTTGAAGATGTCGTTTGGATGGTGGTGGAAGTGGGAACGAATGATTCGTTGGTACACGTAAAAAGTGAGAGAATTGAGTTGTAACGCGGAGTTGGTACAAAAATGCTAATGGCTGCTATGTTTGACGTTTGCTTAAGGATTCACTCGTTAATCGATTATTTATAGGTCGACGCAGGTAAGCGAAAAATCTGCATTAACATGCCAATTAGAAACGCGTTCTTCGTCGTTTAAGCGTTCAACGAACAAAAAAAGACGATAAATGAAAGTTACGTGACGAGCTCGCAAAAAAACAGTGCATTATTCTGACACCTCGGTTTGTCATTGCTAATAAACTTGTAATAGAGCGAGAGAGCGAGACAACATTTAACGCAATAAAATTTTACACTCCTTTTAGCCGAGCGTCAAAAAGTTATGGCCCATTACGCTGATTGACGCGCTTGTGTATATCTATTTAGACGTTTTTTCGACGATTTTTCCCGAGTTGTTAAAGTAAATTTTATTTCAAGCGCGTGTGTGTGAGCGCGTACGATTCAACATAGTGTAAATCAATTTTATAATACACGCGGTGGGCACGTGTGCAAGGCACTTTTTCGTGTTTGCAGTTAAAACTATAACACGCTTGTTATAATTTTAAACCTCTACTTTCCATTTATTATCCGGGAAATAAACGTTGTATATCAACTATATCTTTACCCAAAAGAACACGTATATACAAGTCCCTCATAATCAACGCGACCGTAACGATCTACATTCCGCATCTTCTAATGCACGACACAACTCTCTCTTTTATTTGCATTCCTAGCTCCCTTTAACCGCGCAATTACGGCTAGATTAAGAGACAACGCGCGCGGCGTCCGCGAAATAATGCTCACACGCGCGTACGTAACAACGCGGAAAGATACAAGAGAGAGCAGTTATATACCGCCGGGCAAAAAGGACCGAGGAGAGCTTTATACGAGACGTGACAAATCGAATCTAGGCGGCGGCGGCGGCTGCATTCCGGCCTTTATATCCGCGAATTCGCGGAACGCTATTTTGGAAATATACGCGAGCGCGGAGGGGGATCAAAATTTCGCGCGAGCGCGGGTGTCGTCGCCCTCGACACGGTTTCATATGTGCGCGCGAGAGAGAGAGGGAGAGGCAGCATTGTAGCTTTAATAAGCGAGGAGGAAAATTTCGCCGCGAGCGTGCGGATAGATTAATTTTTGTCAAGTTGGCCCGCGATGTGGGGGAGGAACGGTTTTTATGAAATTTCAGGCTGTTGTCTATAAGTAATTTATATAAATAATAATAAATGCCGAATAACTTATTTAAATTACTGTTATAATTCGGATGTTATAATTAATAGACTTAATTACAACAACGATATATAATAGAATCTTAATGCATTCTATTAATATTTTTTTCACGAATTGATTATAATTAATTGATCATACATCGTGCCGGTTACTAGATCGAATCGAATCACAAAATCGATTACCAGCCAAGCTGCGGTACAATGAAAGTGAAAAAACTTATAAAAGGGAGCGGCTTGAGAGAAACTTGATTAAGCACCGACAGGTACAAATCGATACTATCATTTCTCCCGACTTGATTCTTTTACGTATATATTATA
>JAPYZP010003591.1:0-18764 GCA_030522985.1 Torymus sinensis | reverse complement strand
CAGATGTCAGTGCATATCTGACGGATATACAAGAGCTACTGCTGATGGTATTGCTATGTTCAATATTCTAAAAATTAGTGAAGGAACTTAAAATATAGCTTCATAACTTTCTCATTTAGTTATTTTTATCCTACGATTAGTTGGTTCTGTTTCTATTTAACACAATTAAAAATTTTCAAAGCTCTTCATTGTAAACCACCCTTAAATTGATAAAAAGGGACTCGGTGCACCACACACGCGCGCGAGCATTCGCTCGTGTATATCCACACTTATATATACGAGCGCGATCAAAAAAACGAGAGATAGAAAGCCGGGCACGGCGTCCGGTCCTCTCTCTCTCTCTCTCTCTCTCTCTTTCTACTTGCGATTCGGGTACAGTCGTTCGAACGAGAAACCGGGGGGGACGGAAGAAGAGGCGACGAATAATCGCGCGCGCGCGCGAATCCCGAGAGAGAATAATGAAAAGATTTGGCAAAAGAATAGAGAGATAAAGAGGGGGGGGGGGATAGCGACTCGAAATGTACGCAACAAAAAGCGAGGCGCGCGGATCGAGAAAGGGTTAATGGGGGCCGGGACGGGGAGCGAGAAAGAAAATAAAATCCGGATTTGAAGGAGCGAGAGGAAGAGAGTGTCGTTAATAAGCGCACGCGAATTAATGCGAGGGTTGGCGTGCTATATATATATATATAAGGACCTCGAGGGCAGGTATAGAGAAAGAGGTTGACAAATACGGCCCAACGACGTTTGATTATGGTTAATGGAAGGGCATTGTAAGGTATACTTTTTCTATTTTTATCGAAGGTGACCGTATATGCGTCGTCTTTTACTATTTGACCATCAAAGCTGCGAATTCCATTTTCGACGAAGAAGCACCATCTCGACACTTTTAGTTTACACGAGTGTCATCATTATCGCTTATAATCATCATTAGATATACATTAACCACCTCATTACTCTATACATATTCGTGTTTTTTTTTCTGTAAAAATCAAAGCCACGCGTCATGTTTATACTCAAATAAAAAAAATATAGGCGCCTACTTATGATAATGTGTACCCCCCACAGCGTTGATCTACGATCATAGCCGTTTTCTACTCGAGAATAATAGAATTTCAATTTATGCGCAGCAGATATAGGAACCGCTAATCTGATCCGACGTCCAATCTAGTTACCTCGTGTTCTATATAGCATAATTTATATATCGAGTTGTATCAAATTTAATCCGTTTACTCTATTGGTGTGATGTATTTCGTGGGGCTGTGTGATAAACGAATTTTAATTCGAATTGACGTTGGTATAGGTTCAATGTCAAATTTTATTCCAGAAGATCAGAATCTTGGAGTCCTTAAGAAACTAATAGTTTTATTACACTATTATATACGAAAAAAAATATGATAATTCATTTTATGTGCCCAGCTGTCAATATGTATTTCTAACGCAGCCGCATCGCTAAACTTGAAACTACATTCCATCATTCCAGTTAAATTTTTCCTTCATACGCAAGAACAACAACAACAACAATTTTCTCCACACATATACACATACACCCATACACACACACATACTCACCTTCTCTCAAACCATTAACCTTTTCATAAGTCATCATCTGCCACCTCCCGACAAAGGAGCACTCCTCGCCTCCTTACCGATCATTGCCTCCCCCCCTTACATTAGGCGCACTTTTCGACGACGGCAGCAGCAGCAGCAGCACAACAAGGACGGGGCGACGGCGGCGAAAGAAAGAAAGAAAGAAGGTCGGCCGGTGGAAAGTGGAGGGCCGAGAGAGCGAGAGAGAGAGAATAAAGGCAGGTGCGGTACGAATTTCATTTAAAAACGCAGTGCACCGCCGCTCGCTGCGGCCCGCCGCGAAAAAAAAAGGAGTCGCCAGTGCTGTGTGTGTACGTACTGCAGTGCGCGTTTTTAAATACATCGCGATAGGTCAAGATCTTATTCGCGCCCTCTTACCCGCGCGGGCTATTAAATTAAATCAATTTGAAGGCGCACGTGCGTGGTGTGCATGAAGTTTTCGGGGATTGCGAAAGCCGGGTTGGGTATACATATATATCATCGATAGAGAGCGATTTTGTGATTGGATTAGCATAACTCGTTGGATTTTGATATTTTTTTCTTTTTTCAGCTATAATTGAGTCGGTAATATGGTAATGGAAAGCCGGATATTTGTCAGAATTGTCAAAATTCCTTTTACTTGCTAAGTGTGACAAATCTACTCGTTGGCTCGATATATTTTCATCATTCTATATATAGGTATAGAGGAAAATATTGAATAATTTTTCTCCGCGTTTGAGGTATATTTTATAGCCGTTGCTTAACCGCGATAGTAATGAAGCCGTAATGAGATGCCATATTTTATTGATAGACCATCATTTACGACCGTAATGTCAATTATTAATTTATCCAGCACCATTCGGATACGACTTTTCGCTCGTATACATCAGGATCTGAGACATACGAGTTCCTCATAACTCTATATATACCCTTACATGCCACAATCAAAGACGAAACACGCATAAAAAAAGGGCTGCACATCAGCTTACCGGACCACCGCGCATCGCAGTCAAAAGCCCGAACTTCTATACGCATGCACAGACAAAAGCATCGCAGCCCTTCTCACTCGCTCTCCGCCCTTTCCCCTGTTCATCATCGCTCCCATGTATACACATATGTATACACCTCCGCGTATTACACATTCGCGCCGGTGTACAACACGCGTATATATTTTTGGCCCGAAACGCACGCGCACGAGGCCAGCAAGCAACAAGGTGCGCACGCGCGCGCGCGTGAGGCTAAAACCGCAGCGCAGGCGCGTATATGCGTGGTTGGTAATAAGTGGCGGAGAAAGAGAGGCAAGCGCGCCACCGCAGGAATTTAAATCGGGGAGAAGGTTTCTGTATTACGCATGCGCGTGGTAGGTGTAGGGTTTTCCGATACTGCTGGTTTTCCGTGTGGCTGCAGTGCAGGCGATCGTCGTTTATTTGTTGTGGTTGTTTGGGAGGTGTGGGCAAGTGTGGGGAGCGAGGTGAGAGTTTGTTTTGATGAGACGCAACGGTCGTTTGAATATGTAGGATATGATATAATCAATGTAGTAATCAGATTGATTCGTGATGTCATGTGAATTATATTTGGGATAAGAGTTTACCTGCGAAAATCAAAACAATTACATACAAGGTGCTAAAAATATAATCTTACTCTCTTCCTGCCTTCTAAACTTGAGCCTCGCACAAATTGATATAAACTAACTAATTTATAAACTATCTAATTCGATATTTTTATCAGTTTGATTTTTTTTTATCAAATGGATGGAATAGAATAGAACCAATATAGCATCCGATTCCAAGAAGAAACGAGCCAGAATTTTTATTTTACAAAGGTGTGATATTAGTATTGTCTAGTTGCATTGATCAAAATACTAACCTTGTTAAACATACCGTATTATATTCAGATATAGAAGTTCTATTGCAATGACGAACAGTTCATACGTGAGTAATATAGACATGTTCATGAAAGGTTACGTTAAACATCTTTATTTTATGCAAGTGCCTCAAAACAATGCTTAAGATTGAAGTAGTCGTGTATATTATTTGTATAAAAGTAATATTAATATAATAATAGTACTTGCTCTCTATTGTATTTGTTATTATACACAGAGAAAACAATTTCGAAAAAAATACGAACAATTTTAAGAAAATTCTACCATACGTTCGCTCTAGATATACAAGAAAATTTACCACACTCATTCCCCGTAAAGCATATAGTAACTTTTTATATAGGTTCTATAATCTGTGCTAACTTCAGGAGCCAGTATGGCATATCTTGCAAAGCTTTTTTTTATACAACTTTTATTAAACTGTAACTAAAAGTAAATATACGCAGCGATTCGAGAAACGGTACTCCCAAATCACGCCAATTTTTCAGTCGCGAAGCCACGAAAGATATACCTCGCCGCCACCCAGCCTCCCCAATTCCAGACGGTACCGTTTCTGACCGCGCGCGGCATTTCATTAAACTCCGCCGAGCCAAGAGCCATTGCATCGTTAAGAATGAAGCAATAAAGCGCTGCCGAACTCCTGCAATCTCCGAAAAGCCCTCGAAAAAGGGGAACGAGGAAGAAGAGACGCGACGTAGAAGGGACAATCCCTCCGGGTCCTCGCATAATTACCGAACCTCGCCCTAGACTCGCTCCTCTCGGGCGCAAAAACAAAGGAGGAAGACCGGATGGACCGAGACAGAGAGGGAGCGATGACCAGAAGATTCGAGTGGCCGGACGCGCATGCGTCCACGCAGGATGCGAAAGCTCTGCTGTATTTTTTTTTCTTCGAGAGAGAGGACATACATCGAATGGCTTTCCTCTCGCTTCCTCTGTGCAGTATTGTGCGGCACACACACACATATTATATACACGCGACAATGAAGTTGGGGAGCAAGTTGAGGGAAGCGCGTGTGTGGGTTGCGGGACAGCTGGAGGAATGAATAATTTAATATGTCCGGGCTGGTGATAGGATCTTTCGAAAAAGGGTTTTTTTTGGGGGGGAGTTTGAGAGGTGTAGTGAAAATTCGAGACGGTATGGGGTGGCAGGAAACGCTTCAGGTGTTCGAAAATCAGGGGAGATGACGATGGTATTGAGGTTTCTGAGATGATTTATGTTTGGGGTTGAAGTTTAGTGACATTTTTCATACATCATTTGGTATAAAGGGGTGTTAAATAATCAGTTGGTACATTGTTAATTTTGCTTCATAGTTTTTACCAAAGTCGAAAGGATCAATTAATTTGTAAAAGTCGTAAAGTAGTCCCTTCTTGTCGGTTTAATTTATTTGTACTAGTTATATTTTCATAAACCAATGAATGAGGGGAACTAAAGCGGAAACCCTTAGAAGCAGGCACTCTTTTAGATCCACAGCCAATTTCTGATCAAATACGCTATGCAGCTGCGTGACTACACTATAATACCCTTTTACATTCGAAAATAGGAATCCCTCGGATCGACAAAACTAAAACCTTTTTCTTCTTATTACACATTTCTACATGCGGTCAGCTCAGTGTATATAGCTTCTATTAATCTCTCAGACAAAAATCAGCTAAATTCTTTTCAGCAACACTTGCGATTTTTCACAGTGTGTCTGTATATATATTCCCCTAAAAAAGTCAATTCCGCCGCTTTAAATTTGGCTGGGAAAAAACACCCTCCCATCTCTCGCCCGCCATCAGCAGCACCTAGATAAAAGGGCGACGCCGGCCCTCTCCTTTCATCGCGATATATACCTAATCCACGCATTCGCGCGAAAGCGATCGTCTAGATTCGTCTATCCTTGCGCGGCTCGCTTCACACGAAACCGCGCGCGTCTGTATTATACATATATACACGAGGTGCCGAAAGGTGGCGAAATTAGCGGGCAGTAGCGAACGCGCGTTCTAGGGTCATTAACGACGCGCGGTCCGATCGAATCACTTCTCTCCCTATACCTTTTACTCTCGGACCCCTTACTTATTTTAATTACCACCACGTGACTCGTCGAAAAAGGGACTGATGTGGCGAGGCAAGAGAAAGAGGGGGGGGGGGGGGCAGAGAAGTAGTATTCCCCAGATCGTGTAAAGATCCGATTTAATTACGGGGCTGTGACTCGATAGAAAGTCGGAGATAAGGACGTTCGCGCGGCGTGTTTCTATATTTTCCGAGAGAAAGAGAGAGGAAGAGTGAGGTATCGATCGGTATTGGCTTTCTTGGGTAGAACGGCGGCGGCGGCGCCTGGATTTTTTTTTCGTGATTATAGGGCCGTGTAAAAGGTGTGATTCGGCGTGGAGAGTATATATATAGGTATAGTGGTGGAGGTGTGTGTGGGTGCGCGGGTGTTCGTGTGCTCGTGGAGCGTTTTTGAGGGAAAAAGGGAAGAGTTAACGATCTAGCTGACGGGTTGAGTGAGACGTGGATTGATCGGCTTGTTGAGGTCCTAAATAGACAGCTTGTAAACGATCATTTTGGGAAGTTTATTTAGAGCGGTCTTATGGCAAAGTTCGATGTTGAGATGCTACTGTAACATTCCAAAAAATGTAAAAAAAAAATATAGAAATAAGAAAATAAGAATACAAGCGAAGGTTATTGTAATTTTCTGAATAAGAATAATCTTATTTTTTTTTTGCAAAAAATTGAATAAAAACAATGGGAAATACGAGAATGTCGATAAGTATGTTATTCCAGATATGGGATGAATCATCTCCAAATTTATACTGTGCATTTTTCAAAGTCATTTTCTTTATCGCATGATAATTAGAGAAAAAAGAAATTTGTTTAATAATGTGGAAATGTTGTGGAGATGTAGAGTAGTGTATTTATCGTTTAAGTTCTTTCGCTAAAAGAATTTTTTCATGATTTTTAGAGATATTTAGGTTAAAATTTTTTACGTTTTTTTCAAAATCGTAATTTCTCAATGCCGACTTCATGTATGAGTTTGAAATTTATAGATTCTTAACATAGTCCGTTTTTATTGGCATAATTTCAGTGGCAATTAATATTTTTATTTTTGGAAAACAATCAACGATATTTTATTAAAAATAACAGAAGAGGATAACGAAAATTATAATTTATTATTAAAAAGATCAAAATTTTAAGTATAATTTCAATATTTATAATGTATACATAATTATTTATAATAAATAAACATATTTTAAACTTAATATTTATAATATACATATAGAAACGATAAATTAATTTGGAGGAAGCTACGTGCCAATGAATTGGCAGCGGTTTTTTTATCTTCCGTGTTTATTTTGGTTTGATTAAAACTTTTTTCTACAAATTATTTATGGATATGTAGGTAGTACGTCATTGTGTGAAAAAGAGCATAATTTTTATAAATATTTCATTCAATAAATAACAAAAAATTGTATGCAGTCTGCGCTACATTATATGCGCTGGTAGATAAACATTTTGTGTATTTTTTTTGTGAGTTTCCTCGATTGTTCAAACATTCTCTCGTATATAAACCACTGTGGTCGATAAGCGAAGGAGAACCGCAATCTTTTTGAGTTACTGTATCTTGTCATTTAAAAATATTTCATCATGAGATTCACAAGCATTCTGTGTTTTCTCGTTATTGCCTTAACCTTCTTGATGTCAAGTCCAGTAGCCAGTGAAGACCTATCAAAGATACCAATAAGAGGTAAGTGTATAAATTTGCTATTTAAGTACTTAAAATAGTGGTTCAAAAACATTTGAGAACAGTCTTTCGTATGTAAGCCGATTTGATGTTGTCTTTTCATAATCAAAATTTGTTTATTAATATTATTTGTTGAACGTAATAGTGTCAATTTTGCCAGTAGTAATAATAATTAGATCATGATGGAGAAAACGAAAGATATAATTGGTTTATTCTAAGAGATTCTAATAGTTTATTGTTTTTATGCACACATCGTTGTTTCGAAAAATTCTTTTTTTCATTAACTAAAAGCTTCCTCTGGGAGAAAGAAAAACGCTCTTACTTCAAAATTAATAAACAATAGTAATTTATTGTAGAATATTATGAAACTTGTAGGGATACGCATCAACAGTAAAAACCAGTAACGAAAACATTAATCTGAGGTAGACTCGTGCCAACGAACTGGCAGCGGTTTTTTTTATTTTTTACTAATAGTGTTGACTTTGTTTTTACGAAAGACGCTTTTAAAAATTGTTCTCCTTATAATAAACATTATCTATGAATGGGGCTAAAAAAAATTAGTATATTATACAATAAAAATAATGATAATAATTAGTTACGTAATTTAGTAAAATAAATATTTCTTTCTTTTACAGATTGTAACTGTAGAGAAATTTGCTTAAAACTGGAGAAAAAGCACCATTGCAAAATTCCACCTAAAAAAATCTGCCACTGTCCTAAGTTACCACCACAATAATTTTGTGCATTTTGAAGATCTTAGCCATCGATTTTTATAAATATAAAAGAGTATAATAAATGAACATGTAAAACGACACGTTGAATAAGTTATTTTTCACTTAACCAAATAATAAATTATACCACTTTAACGCCCAAATAAATACTTGAAATTTAAAAAAAGAAAAGATTTGTTAATTTCGGTTTCTTTTTCGAATAAAAAAAATTACTGGAAGATATTAAATTGATTTTTCTTATGAATCGAAAAAACTAGATACTATAATCTTTCACTTAAGCCATTCTGAGTTAAAAAATATTGATTGAAACATTTATTGCACATTTTTGAATATTATGTTACACGAGAGTAACACTGGAACTCAAAGGGTTAACCCTTTCTTGCCTCGGCTGATATTTTCATCTCGAAATTAGTTCATCGCCGAGTGATACAACCACAACAGTAAGTAACACATTCTATATAGTAAATTATACTATAGTATCCAATAATTGCAATAAGATTTTAGATGCGAGGCCTCCCTATCGCCAACGATTGCAGGGACCCATTTTTCTCGTTCATTTTTTAATTTTGAGGAAAAATCTCTTTAACACGTTGCAGATTCGGTAATGAACTACAACATATCAGAGCGATATTTTCTTAAATTTCAAAACTAAATGAAAAAAAAAACAGGTCCCTGTAATCGTCGGTAACGGATGTCACTTATATCACCTTAAAATATAAGCATCAATCAACAGTAAAATAATGAACAGAATTTAATAAATAACTTATCTCTAGTAATTCAAATTATCATAGAAGTGTATGAGCCGTTAATAATTTTGCTATTTGCATAAATTATTTACCTGTAACAACAACAATACTACTAAATGAATTAGAATTAAAATCCACCTGTCAATATTCCCACCCTAAATCTATCTTTTTGTCATAATTAAGAAATTAGTTCGCATGACAAATATCGTTAAGTTTTTTTTTTTACTGTATGATTTAGTTTAATCATTAAGCTATAACTTTTGTTATTTTTATCCAATCTTTTTCGGCTAAAACTTAAAAGATTTGTTTCGCTTTCAACATGATTGGAAAAAAATTATATTTTATGGTCCTTTGTTTATTTATTTTTTTTTTATATCGATTTTTCATTTTTTGAAAAACTATTTTGCATTTTCTAAAAGCTTTAACATTAATTTTTATTAAAAATTCATTCGATGTAGCGTAAAATTATCTGTAATCAATAGCTATATTCCTGTACATGTTATTTACAAAAACATAATTTTTCGTTTAGAGGTTATATTTCCGAAATGGTAAAAGATATCAAGGTGAAATTTTTGTTGGCAATCTCTCGTATAGAAATCTAATATCAGTATGCTGTGTTCTTTCTTTGTTCGCGAGATTTTGATATGCGAATAAACGTTTAAATTGAAGGAAAAAGATAAAATACAATTTAAAGAGTGCTTACTTACCAGAGTATGTTTGCTAATAAATATGTTTATACAGCTGCGAACAATGTTTTTGTTATTAAGATAATAAAAGATTATTTCGTCTGTGTTATTATTATTATTATTTCAGATTTCTTTTTTCAGTCACAGTTTGAAAGTCACCTTTCTTTATCAATCGTACACTCTTCCTTTATTTACACTCTCAATTATAGCATATCTCAAATCCTCATCAATCCTCTTGCAATAATTTTCACTTATATAACCCTAACCATGTCGCCTGCATTTCCGCGCCCACTATGGTAACTGACATTTCCCAGGCTAAAATATTTTTTTTTTGTATTTATTTAAAAAATTTATTTATCTTATATACTATTTATTTAAAAAATTCATTATTTTATTATTACCTTTTGTGAATAGCAATGATATATTCATTAAATAAAAAGGCCTCGATTTCTGATAACTTTTAAAATATTAAAAAGTTTATTACCCCAATTATCCATTTACTATTTATATCTACTAACAAGATGACGCATAAATGCTAAGTTTCAACTTCTTATATTTTAATTAATACTTCTGATTTCAATCAGATAATATTAAGCCGTTTAAAAAAAATAAAGAATATTGAAAATAAGTTTACTCGTTGATTTTATTGGATATATATCATAACGTTTATACTGTGTAAAATACTTGTAAAGTTTTGAGAGAGCAATTTATTATTACAAAATAGTCTCGCTTCATAGCCTCGCAACTGCAAATGTGCGCGAAGTAACAGAATGTTACTTTGTGGCCATTCGCCTTGTTAAGAATAAAAAAGGATTTGAAAATGAAAAAAAGAAAGAAAAAAAAAGATAGTTAGGGGACTCTGCGTTGCGACGTTCGAAGCGAAAAAGTTTGAAGCGCGCTTGGAAACGGTTTCCAACTTTCCAAGCCGTTGTTGATTTTGTTCGGGTCGCGGGGATTTTGAGTCAGAGTCGTTCTTGACCGCCACACAACTAATTTCCCTCATGAGTTATATTATTAAAAATAGAAATAAATAATTTATAAAATACAAGTTTGTTTGTTTGAAAGTTATTTTATAGTATTAATTACATACTGTATAAAATTAATTATTTCTAATCATCATTTATCTTGTTTTTGAATGCAATTAATTTATAAATTCAATAAATAGCATGAGATAATAACTTAAACTATTTACATAACCAATTTTAAATATAGTTTTCTAGATCATTTTGAATAAGGTATTTATGGAAAATCAGATATGCAGAAGAACGAAATTTTATATTAAAATATGCATTCAAAACAATTATTTAATGTAATTTATAAATTCTCTTTGGGAAAGCATTCTGCTAAAGTAGATAGCAGTGATTTTTCTAAAGGATGAGATTAAAAAATATTTAGCCAGATAACAGATAGTATAACAGAAAAAAGCTTTTTTAGATATATGACATTTACAAGTTGCGCATCTTCTCCACGGCTTCCCAAACGTCATCAGCGAGCAGCTCGGGCTCCTCCATGGCAGGAAAGTGTCCGCCTCGCGGCATGTTTTTCACGTGCACTATATTCTGGAAACGGTCGCGAAGAAAGGTCGGTGCCATATGGAGCATCTCCTGGGGGAATTGCGCGCAAGCAGTTGGTACCGTTATCGGTAATCTGTGAACGTGAATAAAAAAAATTGCAGTTTTCCAAAATATGTGGTACTCATTCCTCCGTAAAAGCAATGTTTGAAAAGCCTTTGTTATTTCAGGGTATCGGCTGCTATCAATATACGTACTTTTGAACTTTCGGTTCCAGACTATCGCTCCTGAAAGTCTCCGCGTAAATGCGGAATGAAGAGGCGGCTTTGTTGGGCACCCAGTAAATACTCGAGGTTCTGACCCCAAGCGAATTTCTCGAGAATGTAAGCTGCCAATCCAGCTGGTGAATCGGCCATGGCGATTCCTATATATACACAATTAAAACTCAAATAATTGCGCATTCGGAAATCCTACTTGCTTCAAATCTTTTAACGTAGAATGTGCGTGTACAGTTTACTTACCAACTGTGTCAGGCCAAGTAGCAAGTTGTTGGAAGTGACCTCCGCCTATAAGGAAATTTGTTATTGCTTTTTTCAGGGGGTACATTTGTTCGCGTTCCTCTTTTGGCAAAAGTAGCGGCAGTTTACTGTAAGCGGCGATCTTCAGCAATGTTGTTAGTCGGCGAGTTGTAATGCACCAGTTAGAATGCATGCCAAGAACACTAAAGTACAATATATTTTCATGACACATCTTATTGTATTATTACAAAATTTTGTGTTTAGGAATTCTGAAATGCTCAAATTGGAAAGTTCTTTACTTAAGGTAATATCGAAGCCAATTACAGATTCCTACATCGGATTTTATATTATTTGAATTCAATATTAAGTTTTTTTTAAATTATCGCAGTCATCCGGTATTTTTATTGAGCGGGGGGAGCTATTTTATCAGAATGGTAAAATGTCCGATGGGTATTTTCTCAGAAAGGTAGACAAACAAATCAGAATATCTTACGATAGATGGGAAAATTCTCCGATTGTTTAAAAATGTATAATATATAATGTTACGTGTGCTTACTATAGTAAGCACAACGTGACGAGGCGAGTCGGGTTGCATTGAGCAACATGAGGACAATTCGTAGAAAGACGTGGACCGACATCGGTAGCTCAGTGGTCAGAGCAGTCATTGCGAAAACGATAAGTCCGGGGTTCGATTCCACGCCGAGTCACACCATGCCATTTTTTTATTGAGTTGTCCTCCCTTTATTTATTTATCTGCGAGTATTCACTCGTAACAATAACAATTCGAAAACATTTAACTAGAAGGCCATAATATTTTTATTATCAATTTTGGAATGCCATTTCTATCTACTGATTAAATTGTAGAAAATGCAGTGATCTAAAAAAGCTATGACGTCGACAAATGAGCTAAAAATCGTATAGGAATGTTTTCGAAAATTTATTTTTCTAGTAAAACATATATCTCTATAATTTTATGCAATCTGTTTTAAATTTTTAGAGACGTAAATTATGCTGATATTTTTTGTCGAAAGTAATTCCTTGTATGTTCTGAATAGCTCCTGTGCGGAATTTACAGTGCCAGTCATCTCTAAACGCGTGTCGCGCGCCGTAATTTTAGCAAAACTTCGCGCCGCTTTTGTTTTTGTAACCTAACAACCCATTACTCCCACCAATCAAATCACGAATAACAATATCATAACAAATCCATAATTGTTTTAAGATAGGCTCAGATTCGTAAAATATTTTGAACGATAGTATATTTTCTGAAAAAATACCCATCTAACCTTTTACCATTCTGATAAAATACCTCCCCGCGTATGGAGCTTACGAAGGCCGGATCACAAAGATAGTTAATAAAAATAAAAAATTGAATAAAAACTATGCATTTAAATAAATTAATTTAATTTAAATAAAAAAATTTCTCTTTAAGAAAGTCATAAGCCTAGTAAAATTTACGTTGTTTTGCCAAATACTCACTGCTCCGGATACAAAGTTGCTAAATCAGCAGTGATAATGGCACCCCAGTCGCCACCTTGAGTATAGAACTTCTCAAAACCTAATCGCAACATCAGGTTCTTCATGACGTGGGCAATTTCGACGGCGCCCAAGCCTTGTTTGGCGGCGGCATCGGAGAACCCGAATCCTGGCATAGAAGGTGCGACCACCTCGAAGACAAAGTCCTTACCGGCTCGGGGAGTCGTGAGCATTGGTATTATCTTCTGGAACTCGACCACGGAACCTGGCCAGCCGTGCTGCAGGTATATAGGTACCACGTCTAAATGGTCGTTCTCTGATACGTTGGGCTTGACGTGAATGAAGTGGATGTCCAGACCTATAGGAGTGATTTATGTTTTTTTTTAATAAAACCAATAAGATTAACAAACAAACTTATATTACCTTGAATATTGGTAATGAATTGCGGAAATTGGTTGAGATGTGCTTCACGTTGCTGAAAGTCGTATTTATCTGACCAGTAATTGATGATTACTGGCATGAAATTAGTGTTCAAACCGTAAGACCAGCCAACTTTTTCCAGTGGAGCTTGGAGCTGACGTGTATTTTTCAAACGATATTTGAGATCCTCCACAGTCTGAAAAAATATTTTCGTTTCATAGGTGGTTTTTTTGCTGTATAAAATTTTTTAAAAATAGTTTTAGCAAATAACTACTTACGCTGTTGGGGAAAGTGACTTTGAATCGTCTAATGCTGGTGTCCAATTCAGCGGGTTTTTCATTGGGACCCCAGTATACGTCTTCGAGTTTAGGTATCTGTTCTGCTGCTTGAACACTAATTAGGTCTAATACCGTCACCCCCAGGAGCCATGCCAATATTTTCAACATAATTTATATCTTTTTTTATAATAAAGTGTACACAAATTAATTAAATATTCTAAAATTTCTATTCTATTTTTTCATGGAAAAATCAACGATTTCACCATCTGCTCCTGCAATCGATATTGCCGCGATACTAAACATATATGTTGAACGTGACAGCCGATATATTATAAGCGATCGAAAAAAAGAAATATATCCGCTGTTCTGTTAATAATGTTCGTAATGCTAATATAAGTATATACTAAGAGGTAAGACACGCGTTTGAATTATCCCATCAGTTGTGCACATGAAGAATTTCACAAATCATTTTTCTGATTTATTTGTTTCCTCAACAAAATGACAATTCTATTAACCAACCATCACACACCACGCAAAATGACAATTCATTCTCGATTGCATAAAATTGGTCGCAATAATTTATTAACAGTAAAAATACAACAATGTATAAAATGAACAATAACAAATATATAGTCTCGCATAGATATCATGACGTCTATAAAATACAGCTCGCCCTCGTTCTATTATATTCCCACCTAGGGAGTAAAAGCAAAGAATGTCCCAGATCTTACGTAAATTGACTCCCGTGCCGAAGGCGAGTATTTTCAAATGAAAATGTGATATGACGAATTCACGCATTTCGCGATTTGATTAAAACTACTATATTCGTAAAGGCCTAAGATAGTTTTTGGAAAAATTTCGATATTTTATGCATTGTTACTAAATAGAATTTGTCGTGGGTATTACGATAAATGGCAATTGAAGGCCGCGTGCCACGGTACACGTGTTACGACGTGCGCACGACTCGAGACGATCACGAAAAATGCTAAAAATTTTTAACAATAACACAATATAGAGTACTGGAATTTTCCAGAAATCTTCCTTAGGCGTTTAAGAATATAAATAGTTCCAATCCAATCACGAAATTCAAAAATTCGTTAAACAACAATTGGATCGTTTGGATCAATAACAATCTCTATTATTGTGTATACATTTCTGAAAGAAATATTTGATTTTTCTTTTGCGAAATCGCGTTATGTCCCCTTTCCGTTTCCAGGCCCTCAATTGAGATTAAATCTTATTTAATTGATTAAAAACAAAAAACGTATTTGTACACGAAAATAGTGTATAAAAAGTCTTTAAAATATAATAAAATTCTACACAAATAAAGTCTGCATAGAGAATATCAGCACACAAATTATTTATTCAGATAAATTGTGCACAGTTAAACATGAATACATATAAACACACACACGCACACAGGCACACTTGTTTTTAGGTGATGTTGCTTTGCAAAAAAATTTTTACGTATATAAAGAACAACGGTTCTCAATTGAATATGGACAACACACATTTTTTAGAAAAAGCATATTTCGATTCAGAGAGCTCTGAAATATCGAAAATCATATCGGAGTCGAAAAATTTCACTGTTACAAATCTTTCTCTTTGAGAAAGAAAAATGAATACTTTGTAATAATTAATACTTTGTTAATGAATGTAATTCGAATTGTGTCATAAATTGGTGCAATAATTTTAAATTTTAGCATTAAAAATTAATCAAAGGAATCAGTAAATTTAGTTTGAGGAAGCCACGTGCCCCAATGAAATGGCAGCGGTTTTTTATATTCTTTTTATACTCCTTTTTTACGATTAGTCCATAATTTTGCTCGGAAGAAAAGTATATTTTCCATTTGATAATTGTTAAAAAAAATATATATATATAGTTACTCATAGTCACGCCTCCCGATTCGCAATACAAATCGACGACATATCCACCGCGTATTTCCCCCAATATCAAACATATATCCATAGTTACCTCAGCTCCCCTTCTCATTAGGTCCGAACAATCATTCCCATTGGCCTCCCCGTCTCCGACTTCCGGCCCCCGCTCGATCCAACATCCCGGCAACCTATACATACCCACGCGCGCACCCGCCTTAAATCTTTGGCATCTCGCGCAAAATGAGACAGCGACGATCGCTCAGCCGTCCGCGCATATCTCATTATGCTCGCGCGTGTATATATAAATCCCTCGAAAAAGCGCTTTATCTCCTCAAATTCGCTTGTTACGCGCACAATAAAAGCTCTCTCTCTTGCGCTCGCGCGCGTATTCAATTTCTCAGACCTCGCCCCGAGATTAATTCCTTCCCCTACAATGTGTCCTTTCAGATTTCGACATATACTCCTGCGGGCCAGCGGAAAGTTAAGTCGTCGTCGTCGTCGTCGTCGTCCCGTTGCCCTCGCGCGCACTTGCTAAGAGAGATGCAGAGAGAGAGAGAAGAAGAATGAAACCTCCTCCCGCGGGCCTTATTTATGCGCATACTCACGAAAACCCTGTCTCTCTCGCTTGCTCGCTTCGTACAAAAGAGAGTGAGAGAGGATCGACGCGAGGACGAGCAAAAAAGAAGGGCTGCGTTCGGGTTCCCAGGCGCGGCGAACACACCACTGCGTGTACAATACATACATATACACACAGACGCAGGAGACAGAAGAAGAGAGAGAGAGAGAGAGAGAGAGCCAATGGCCGATTGTATCTCGCGAGGAGCCCCCCTCGGAGGATTTATCGTTTGGTAAATCATTTAGCGTGTATATAGCGCTCGCGCGCGAGACGCTGAGCTGATACGCGCGACGACGAGAGAGTCGCTCTCCTCTGTCCTGTCTCTCGCATCGCTCGTCGTCGAGGACGCGATCGCGATTTCTTCATTATCCCCGGCCAGGCCGCTATATAGGTATATGTATGCGAGTTTATCGGGGATCGGTTTTTGCAGCGGCGCGACGGTGGTCGCGCTTTTGTTTTTGGCGGGCGGGCTGCACCGTGGCACAGTTTTTCGCCGCCGCCGTCGCCGCTTCCGTCGCGGGCTGAGGGAATGGGGACAGAGCTCGTTAAAAATGACGTGCTTTTGTGACGGACGCTGCACTTTTTTCTATCTGTTTGTGTGTGTGTTTTGTGTGTGTGTGTGTGTGTGTGTGTGTGAGAGGCTGGATGGGGAGGGAAAAATTGGATAAGAAGAGCTTTCGGTTTGTGATTGGGTGTGAGAAAACGGCTGAATGGGGATGAGAAATCTGTGTGCATTAGTAAGTTTAGAGATTTGTGAAATGTGTTTGTAGTGTTCTAGTTTATTAAAGGCCAAAGAACAGAGGCTCGCGAAAACAAATAATTGTATGAGCTAGAATTGATCGATTTGCCCTAGCATTTCGAGATCTAAAAAAAAAACAAAGCTTAAGAATTTCTTTTTTATATTGTGTTATGAAAATAATATAGAACTACTTGATACAGTTTAAAATCAGTTTTTATCATACTCCAGTAAGACAAATGTGCGTAAATTTTAAAACAAAATTGGTAAATTTTAATTTCAAGACGTTTTAGATTTCTTTTTTATTTTCTTTATTCGAGCCAGTGAATATTACAGCGTTATGAATCACTTCTCTTCTCAAAAAAACGCAGTAACTTCAATACTTGATTTTCCATTTCGAAACTAATAAATATCAAATAAACGAGCTATCAAATAATAATTCTCGTATCCGTTAACATTGTATCGAACATATATGATTATTACAACCCTTCCTCCCCTCCAAACTCATAACAAAAATAATGATCACGCTGATTACACCCATAAACACGAAATAATGCTCTCCGCTTCTCAGCCGCCACGCGCATTACGGGCCTACTTAAAGCTTTAATTTTATATTATCCGAATCCCCCCGGACTCTTCCACCCCCCCCTGCGGTTACCCGGCAATTTATATCGCGGGCGCGTATAATATAACATACACGTTATGCGGAATGAAATACTTTTGTGTCAATAATAAAATCGGGAGAACCGGTATTGCATAACTCGGGTGTGCGGGCGCGCGGGTACAAAAAATTAAAGGAGTATATACGCGAAGAAGTCATGATATTCCCCGGCCGCGCGCAGTCGTATAATAACGATCGCCGCCGCCGTTTCAATTATACGCCGAGCGCGTCCGACGTTAATATAAGCGGCACTCGTGCTTATATTATATATATAATATACAAAATGGGGGATGCGCATAATTTCGTCAGTCATATCTCGATCGATATAATATATACAAGTACATCGATCGATTCGCGTCACGCGCGATATGTAATAATAGGACGGATTTGAAGAGCGCCGCGGCCTCGTCATCCTCGGCACGGCGTAATTGAAATTAGACGGCCATAAACAATATATCCTTGCCTCGTTATTACATGACTTATTATATATACGCGAGAGTAGAGAGATGAAAATCGCGAGCGCGCGTGCGCCGGGAGCGACGTTTTTGTCTGCCGCTGGCGCATCATCCTCCTCCTCGTGCGCGATATGGCGTCTTCATTACTCGGCGAGATAAACTGTCCCCCTGAGTAAAGACCTCCGCGCGTACACTACATATACACGCGCATATATGCATGAAGAGGATGCGGAATGTGGGAGGTACGCCGGATGATTGATCTTGGATTTAAATCGGGCCGCGCGATGCACGCATTCGGGACCCCGCGCGTATGTATAATTATGCCGCTCTCTGCCCCGCGCGTGATTGATTCTTTTGCGCGCGAAAAGGGTTAGCGAGTGAGAGTAGATGCGAGGGTGAGATATAGTGTATATAATACGAGTGATATCGAGATCGTCGATGCAGGTGATAAGATGCGAGGTGAGCCGCGCGCGCGTGATATTTGCATAATAATATGTGCGATTTCGGGTGTAATTGTTTTGCCGCGGTCGTATTTTATAAGGCGGGGAGGGAGGGAAATTGGGTAAGCGCGCGCGCGCCGCGAGGGAAAGATAATCGGGCCCGTTTAATGGCTGATGGATCGGCATGGTTATTACGGCCATCTTTATTGTTAATTTGTCATTTTGGTTAAGTGGCCGCGAGCGGGGGTTCCGTTTTATCTTTTTTTTCTTTTTTTTTCATCTTTTGTGATCGAAAATATAATTGCGAATTGAGATGAGAAAGATATGTCGTGTATTTTGATAACGGATGTTGATGAAACTTATATTGAATAATATGTTTTAAAAATAATGTATTAAAAATGTTTTGAAAAATTTTATTGGTTCACGGTTGTAGTGAGATGAG
>JAPYZP010003590.1:0-11346 GCA_030522985.1 Torymus sinensis | reverse complement strand
AAATTTTAATCTGTAAAATAATATTCTTAAAAAATTAAACCGAGAATTATTAATATAACTATCCTAATTGGGGGCCGGGAAAAAAGAGGACATAATTCATTTAGTTAACACATTTTATGTCCCAATTGGGTTTCCAGGCCCTCAATTCTTGAACACCTAGACATCGGTATGTCTATTAACTATAGCCCTTATGATTTTGAAATAGAAACATAATAAACAAAGTTATCAAAATTACGTATTCAATTTTTATATTGCCAACTTAAATGAATTAAATCAACAACATTTCGCTGTTATTGAGTTAAAATGAAATATCCACTGATTGAATACATAATTGAAATACTGGCAATGGAATTAAGTTTAATTTATTAAAATTTATATGTCAAAATCTGCTCAAATAAAGTGGTTAATTATTTACTTCGTATCTTTCGTAAATGTATTCTATAAATTTATATCAGTTTCTCTCGTTCATATTTTGCAACATTAATAACCATAATATTATGATATTAATAATTCAAATGTTTAAGTAATAGTATCATTGAATAATTTAAAACTACTTTTGTAATGCTGCTAAAAGATATGCAAGATAATTCTGTTTTAATTTGCTTATTAATTTGCAAGCATATCAAATTAGCTGCTCAACTCACTGAACTGTTTTATATATTAAAATATTAAATTATTCATAAGGAGCGATGAACTTACGACTAACAACCACTAGCTGCACAACAACCGAAAGTAAATTCAGTACAATCGAGAGAGATGAGTATCGAAGGCCCCTCAGTAACAAAGTTTCGTAAGTAGCATAAGTTTGGTTCGAATCTATTTTGAAATAACAACAACAATAATAATACGAATAAGTGAAAATAAGTCTACGACATCAAGGTGATAGCTCGTGATAGAAATCCTAACGTGTGCTCTCTCTATGGCATTGGTAGAGTACATAATGTATGTAATTGCTATTGTAAAAATGTAACATCATACTCAAATAACAAAAAAAGGTATATTTTTATAAGCAGCAACACACTGTTATAGTGATCAAAAAAGCGTACACAGCAAAAAAGAGACTCGCCCTCCCCGCTCCAGAAATAAGAATCTTTTGCTCATTCCACACCAAAGCGCGGAGGGAGAAGACTCGTGAAAAAAGACCTCGAGATACATAATATTTCTTGGCAATAGTCTAAATCAAAAACACACACACATAACGACAAAATTGCGTATAACTTCAATATTTGTAGAATGCCAGGCGCTCGCCGTTAAGCGGCGAAAAAAAACATCGTTCCGGAGAAAATTTTACGCACAAAATTCAAAATCTGCCCGGCAACCCGCGATATTGTGAGCGTACAGTTAAACTACGGTCGTGCAAAAGGTTTTCTCCGGCACGGCGAGAAAAAGGCATCACTATGTGGTAGCCACTAAAATTACGTGTCGCAAATTACGGCTCATCTAATGCTTACACATACGGCAATTTCACGAGTCAATGAAGTCAGGTATATATATATATGTATACGCAAAGCAGATGCGAAGCACGCGCGGCGAACATTTTTTTTTCTGCGAAATATAGCGATAAACAGCATGCTTTTCTTTACTCTCTTTCCCAGGTAAATACTTTACGTCATTTACTGAATGCACTGGAAATAATTGCTCAAAAAAGTATGTCACAAGAAAAGACAGAGCGTGTGATATAACATTGCGACCACGTTGCGAACGCGTTTAATGCGACAACGTGGCCCCACGCGAGCAAGGTTTGTTTGCTTTTTTAATTAATGTCAACAAGAAACGGGAAAAATCACACAGTTTGCCAATTTGCTCCTCCTTTCTCTCTCTTTCTCTCTTTCTCTCTCTCTCTCTCCCTCTCTTTCTGTTTCCTCGTCGGCGAACGAGGACATGCCAAGAGACTAATACGTTACCTTCGCTTCATCAAATCATAAAGGTAGAGACACACGAGTTAAGCTCTGATGAAAGGTACATACGAGCTTCGTATGAACGTTCTTTAACATTTATTTGAATATTATATGAATGTTTGTGACTAAAATGTTAACGGCAGAGAGGGCTTCAATTAAAAATTTTCTATCGTCATGGATTAATTCATTACTTAAATATTAAATTACGATCACCAAATCGTTTCATATATATTTGCAAATTAATTATTTTGTGGTAAATAATGAAAAATGATGATTAATAATGCAAAATAATTTCCTTTGAAAATATGATTAACATTTAAAAAATACAAAATCCATTTATAATATTATTTATCAAATAATTACAAACATTTAGGTACAACAAATTTAAGCTCATTAGTGTTAGGTGTTTTTTACTCTTATTAGTGAAAATTTTCAATGATAATAAATTTTGCTTACATTAAAAAAAGTAGTTAATGTAAATAAGCAATGTAAGTGTAAAGTAAAAAGTGATACATCAAGAAACGTAAAGAATGGTGATGATTAATCGTGTATTAACATTATTAAAAGTAAGCAAACAGTAAATTTTCAAAAGAAAGCTCAACCTCTCGTAAGCTCACGAAGTTTAATTATAAGCTGAACGTAAAACATCGTTCATACGGCCCAGTAAATGTTAATTTATCTTTTTCTTTGAACGATAAACAATATGCAAAGGCCTCGATAAAGGTTTTGTTTTGTTCAAAATATTAGCCTGTAAGTACCTGAAACACCGTCACTATAGCCCAGAGCAACGAGTCAAAGTTTTTTCTATCACACTCGACGTCAGAGCCGCCATTGCCCGTTTCACAGAATTTGCAACCGAACAGGTTCATCCCGAGTATACTACAACACAACGAAACGTGCGATGTACTTCTTCATTCATTGGGGGTGTCCTTTTTTCGACTAAAATCAGTACAGTTAGAAAGATTCATTATCAGATTTTTTTTTCATTTCTGTCTTTCGCACAGTGCTTGTTTTGATCTGGTGCAGCCTAAGCATCTGCTTGCAAGGGAGCTGTTCTTTCTTTTTACTTTGTTCATTGGAAATTAGCGTTACATCAGTGCACTACTACCTTCCCTTTTATTTTTCTATTTCCAAAACCTCGTCAAAGAGATGTTTCTTATTGTAACTTGGTTATCCAGAATTCAATCATACCTTTTAATTGGTTTTGCCTTGCTCATGTATATTCCTTTAACTTGGTTACTTGTATACACACATCACATTTAAAAATACTTTGATAAATCATGAAAATTAATTATTCTTACTAATCAAATATTATAAAGTAATATATAAGTATACTAGAATTAGCTTATGTGTACATTGTACTAATACATGTCACAAATATAACGAATTACATTTATACTCCTAATATAAAATAAAAATTACAACTTACTCTGAACGTTAACTTTATAACCGCATTTCGAAAAGAAGAAACCCCAATAATAATAAAAATAAGAAACAATAATCAATTTCAAATGAGTTACAAACTTTAATAGAAACGCTAAAAGGAAAGTAAATTGTCGATCAGCACAGATCGCCAAACGTTCAAACAACTAACTAAATGGTCACAAGCTCTACCAACGAATAAACGACCTTAATACAAAAGAAAGATAGACAGACAAAGAAAACTCGTTTGCTAAAACAATAAGATCAATTGTTGAATAAAAATAAAAGCAAAAAGAAAATTTCAAATGATAACTGGTACAGAGTAGAAAGACTATTCTTCATCAAATAGATATGTTGACGAATTCCAAACTTGAAATTTTGCTCTAAATATGTAAGACAGTTACGTGATACTTGGCAAGTAATATGAGAGAAATCGGAAACGAATGACAACGAAAGAATATATAACGAACACTTGCAAGCTCTCTAATATCGATGACCACACCGAGGCATCATAACCAAGGCAAGGCGATTTGTATCCTCTTGCAGAAGTTAGCGCGGCACGCAGTCTCTTTCGAGAAAAACAGCTTTTTGCCCACTTTTAAAAAACCAACAATATAAAATTGAGGTATTTTCTAAATACACTCATTCACAAAAATTTTCAGACTATATTTTTAACTTTAGATACAATTTTGATGGATAGAAGTAGCTAACGCCGTAAACAAACTGAATTGTTGATATATACGAAGCACATAGTTATTTTATTGAATCAAATCTTTCATAACATATCCTTTTAGCCTTTAAACGAATCATATATAAAGAGCTTAAATAAATATTTGGATAACTAATGTATTAAACCAATAACTTTATTGATTGGACTTACTTGATTTTCCGATAAATTACCATATTACCTAAATGAACAGTCAATTTATTATTAATAATAATATGAGTTTTAAACTACCTACTTTTTCTAGAATTACCGCTTAATAGTTCATCAGGAACCTATAAAATGAATTTTACAATTACAATTACCTGATATCTTTTAAAGATAAATCATACTTTAGATCAATTTCCCAATAAATTTTTATCGTCGCATTGTAAACTCTGAAAATATTTATAAAATAAAATATAAAATAAATTATAAGTGAAATAAATGATTACTTCTTTATCTTATTGGCAACTATTTACCGTGTGACGAACAGAAAAAAATAAAATATAAATATGTCTACTTATACAGCAAAACAACAAGCAAAGTGTTTCTCTTTTTCGCAGCTACTTCTGTCGAGGTAATACAACTTGTAAGCCAGATATCAAGCGAGCATAGGCTTTTTCTCGAAAATAACTTGGTCCAGTTTTAATATAGCAAAGAGTGACAGAGGTGGAAGATACTCGAAATAATACACGAATAATAACAGAGTTGTACAGTATGTAATAGTAGCCGTACGTCAGACTTGTCGCTAGACATTTCCAGCATATAAAAGCACCATGCACACACGTATAAATATCTAATAAATATATATATATAGTAATTGTATATTCGATGCCTCAAGCCATAACGAGGTAGGGAGTAATGCGCCGGCAAACATGCCGACACACCCCCCTATCATGAATATTTTCCAGACGTGCCAACAACATCATCATTACCAATCACACACCGTCAGCGTCGTGTCAAAGTAAACGTACTCGAATTCCAATATCTTTTTTCTCATCAATTTCAGTTTAATTGTTTCTTCTCACTTCCACCACATAACGCATCCACCAATCCTTTCCTAATCCTTTTCATTCTACTACCTATAAGAACATTCCCTTCCTCTTTCCTTCAACGTTCGTAGAAAATTTTGAATAATGCAGTATGTCTGGAAGGACGAGTTGATGAAAGACAAACTATACATGTGCGCGATAGAAAAATAATAGTGATACCGTAAAAGACGCTTTATGAGCGATGGATCTTTGAAAGTTTTCAAACTCCTTCTCGTCCTTCCCGCTTTAGTCAAAGTTTTCTGAACGTTAAGCCGCGGTTTTGTCAAGGCGAATGCATTATCACAAAGACCACGCCTTCCCTATTGTTTTCAATTTCTTAAGTGCTTCCCCTCCCGAGGAAACTTTACTTTCACCTAAAATTCAACGTATAATAATAAGTAATAACATTACTTGCTTCAAATAGATACTTTATAAACACGTGACATGGACGGACTGCACAGAATTTCTTTTCTCTCATTTACTTTCTAAACTTCTAAACTCAATATATTACCATGGACTTTATAGCGGTGACAGTTTTCCTTAATTAAGAAGTTCTTAATTCTAGATAATAATCCTTAAGGCTATATAGACAGATGAGACAATAGAGCATAGAGCGAAAGTTTGGCTGGGCTTACCTGAAGATAAAGATGAATAGTACTAAAAGGGAAAAAAATATGGCAACGTTATCCATCGTGCGCAGCATAACGAACAGCTGCCTCCGTAGATTCGGCATAAAACGCACGAGCTTTAAAATCCTTAACAAGCGAAAGGTCCTGAGTACACTCAGGCCCGAGCTCCCACTTCTTTCTTGAAAAAAGGACTGGCACAGTTCAACAATACTAGATTCAGAGAAAACAGCGAAACGGCAGAATTTAATAATTGTGCTTCCCCTCGTCCCTCCCCACTTCTCGTCGCCTGACGTTTAGTATTTTCTTAGTTTTTTTTTTACTTTAGGATAATAAATGGTATCAGGGCGACGCGCGTATACGCGACTTTTGAGATTAGCGTGAAAAAAAAAGATTAGAGAACGGGAAGAGTGCTCATACCTTAAAACAACAACAATGCCATCGAAGACGTTGAAGCCGTTGCTGATATAGCCGAAGGGTCCCTCCGCTACGACCTTCAATAACATTTCGACAGCGAACACAGCGGAAAAGACGATATTGCTTATCTCGACCACAACCGTTAGTTCTTCAGGCTATTAATATGAAAAATTATAATTAAACGATAGTGTAGAAAATTATTTTTTTCAACCTATGCGCATGAAAAAGGACCTTTTCCTGCATAGAAGGTCGAGTATTTCGAGCGTCTAGCGAGGTTTTCCCCAGTAGCGGGAGGAAAAGTAATTAGTCTCTCGTTATGATGACTCGATGTACCGATCCACTTTTCATGCAAAAAAGGTCCTATTCCTGCACTTATTAAAAAATTTATGACGTGTAACAAGGGAACAATTAACTTTTCAGACTCGAATGATGATTTTAATTTAAGGAGTTTTTATAGATTATAGATAGTTATAAAGCATTTAACTCAGACACCATAATCATCTAGCATACTAAAGTACCAAGTTGTCTTACACGATAATTGAAGGAAAAAAGTTGAAAAAATTAAAGCAATCGATAATCTGAAAATCCGTCTCTCGTACAATATATATAACAGCGTGTTACACGACAATCTACTTAGCCGTTGAAAGAGCTTAGGAGGAGGGAGTCGGACGACACGGACCTGATTGTGGTACTCGATGCCCATGCTGAGCGTATTGATGAGGATCGCGAAGAGGATGCCCTGCTGGAAGTACTTGTGGTCGACGAGCTTGCGCGTATAGCGCCTTATGCAGCGCAGCAGGGATATGCAGCCGCTGCCCGTGGCCTTGATGTAGCGCCTCGTGTAGGAGCGCTTCCACTTGGCGCCCGCGCTGAGCTCCTGATCCTCCGGCCAGGACTCGTTCTGCATCTCGTAGCAGCACGAGCACTGATCGGCGTCGACCGTCGCACCGGCCGCCAGCCACTGCGACCGTTCCTCCAACGTTATGTGCCGGTCGCTTATACCTGCGAAAAGAAAACGCACACCTAGGTTTTACACTGTCTTCTCCCTTTTTTATAATGTAAAAGGCTTTGTCAATCTCAGTTTTTTATTCAACGATTTTAGAAAGTCACGGTATAGGTAGATTGTTGTGTTTTTTTCAATTTAAAATTACGTTTGAAACATTGAACTTGCTCACCAGGGATTACAAATATCTTCCCCAGTGGGACACAATCCAGTTGCAGAAGTTTGTTGGCGTAGAAAATGTTACTTTCAGAACAAATTTATTTCGGTAGCGGAAGTTTTTCGCTAAATATTGATTTGACCCCAAAGAAATAGCCTAATGTAGTGCTATACAGTCGTTTATAATACAAAAATAGCACAAGATCTGACCGTCTTTGCTACTCGGACAAAGTTGTAAAGATCACAGCTAAAGTTAGCAAACATCCTCTGTATAACTGAACTTCACTATTTGCCCGTTACTTTTACGAATTACATGATCAATAAAAAAAAACATCTATTATTTTTCATTTTTGCCTAATAAAAGATTCACGCAAATTACCATATAACCAATGCAAAAAAAAGTAGGTTTTAGATTCAAACTTAAACTGTTTTTAGTCAGAGTTGCTTTGCAACATGTAAAGATAAGATTAGGGATAACAAAATAATCTGTCGTGTACTTTTGCTATACCGTTTAATATACGGATTATTTCTTAATTAATGACCGCAAACTTGTGCAAAATCTCTTAACATGAACAATATTTATTTTATCATCTCATAAATGCCGAATGGCTGATTATAATAAAAGAAAAAAACAAGTTTCAACGATCGATTTGAACGAATTGTTTTAGTGTCTCGAGAGGTCGATTGGACTTTACAATGCCGGCTTGGTCAGGCGTAGGTATATAGAGCGGCAAAGCCAACTTCACAGCTCCTCGACACGTAAAAAGCTCTATTGGAAAATTTAACAACACACACACACATACGAGTGCCGCGAGTGCGCCCATTATCGGGAGGGGGGATACTACTGGCGCCCGCGCGACGCAAGTGCATAATTGAACTTTATATATTCAAACGTATTAGCAGTAGCACCGCGAGTGACTTACCTTTCGTGAGCGAATTCAAAAAGGAGTCGAGGGCCAATTGGCCGGTGGGAAGGGCCGCGCTGAGAGCGCCACTCAATGCGAGAAGTTCTTGGCACGTCATCGCCTCGCTGCCGCCGAACTCGGCCTGCAAGTGCAAACAAAGGGTCGCGGGAGGGAGGAGGGCGTGAGGGAAGGAGAAGTGTGTGCGGGAACGAGAGAGAGAGAGGAGGAGGAGGAGGTGCCGCTTTAATCATTGAGTCACGTATAAATTTTGCCCCAACACACGCTATGTATACCGTGCGAGGGCAATTAGTGGTCTATCGTAATTACAGACGAGGGGGAGGAGGAACAGAGGAGTTGCAACTATAATACGTCAATTATAAGCTTGTAGGGAAGATCACACTTTTAATGGTTCATGCGTGATTGGACAGAGCTTGCTGGATCATGTGCTTAGCAGAGTTTTCATAATAATCACCGACCGAAGGTCAGTTAACTCTACTATTTTCAATGAGAACGATATATAAATGCTTAGTTATATACATATTATACAATATAATGATTTTTAAGTAACAATACTATAGTAATTTTTTCTGGAGTAATTTTTTTCATTTACAAAATAAAAATAAATGGAAGTAACCACATGTATAAAGAAGAAGGTATACCTATGCATATAGAACATACTAAACAACACTTTTTCTATGATTTAAATGATATACATATGTTGCTCGGGTGTGTCTGTTGTGTAGAATGTTTGGAAGAATTCATGACAACATTGTGTTTATTGTGATGCATTCAGGTGTGTGGTTATTAAAGCACAAGTCTTGAAACATTAAAACGAATAGGGAATACAAACCATTTTCCATAATCATGTAACATATTACACATATATGTACATCAAACCACATAGAAATTAGTAGAATACAGACGTTCCACTCAAATTTTTGTGTTAAGGTGAGTGAATTACCAATAAAGAGACAATTAATTTGTTATGCAAATATTAAGTATATTGAGGTCATGTAATAGATATTAAAGTGAAATTTTGTATAAATGAAATATAATCTTACCTGTGTTAGATTATAACTTACAGTAGATAACACATTAATTTAATACATTTCATTCCGAAGTTGACGTATATATTTACAACGTATATAATACCACAAAGATGGAATTTTCTTTACAAATCTACAAATCGATAATACAAAAATGCTAGACAGAAATTGAAAAATACTAAAAATTTTATGTAGGAATTTTCAGATAGAACCTATTGACGATTTTTTAAATGAATTTTTGATTGTAGTGATAAACGGAACAAAATAATACAATCCCTAAAAACTATTTTTTTTTTCTTTAAATTAACTTTATAAGACAAAAATTTAAATGGATCGTCTGAGATAAAATATAACATGCATTATGTATTTTATATAATTTGTTATCTGAAATACAAAAAAGAAATAATTTAAAAAGAGCAAAAGAAAAAAAATGCAAAAAAATTCAATTATTTGAAAAGCAAAACATATGTGAATGGCGGAATAATAAAAAGATACATCTAAGCAAAACATCAAATTTGTAAAAAAAGAATTAATAAAAAGTACATTTTTTTAACCCTTTCATGACCAATTGAGGAAAAAAAAACGCTAGAAAAACCAAAAATTGATAAATGTAATATTCAAAATAATTAGTTAAACGCATTATTACGGTTTTCGTTTCATTGCCCTTTGTCAAAATGTTTATAGTCTCGCAGATAGGCAACAGATAGCCGTTTAATTCGTCCACTCGGCTCGAATTGTTTTGCGGGCCGCAGCGTTAAATGCGCAACTCCGCCACGCTGCGAACAGTTTTTTCAGCGAACTCGATAATCGGTATATACACATTAACACTCGGGAACGATCCCGCTTGCGCAATTCAAGCTCGCGACCC
Source organism: Torymus sinensis (assembly GCA_030522985.1). Lineage (NCBI taxonomy): Eukaryota > Metazoa > Arthropoda > Insecta > Hymenoptera > Torymidae > Torymus > Torymus sinensis. Next base: position 1,268 of record JAPYZP010003590.1, on the reverse strand, counting down.
AAAATCTCATTATCCGAACGGATTTAGGGGTATTTTATTTACACTGCTACTTGTTGATGCTATACTGCCGACACAGAAACAGCTGGAAATAAAGGGGTGGCGGCTGGTTAATACACCGACACAAAGGCAGAGGATGCGGATGCGGTGGGAGCACGAGTACATCGACGACGATCATTGAAAGGGTTAAAAAAAAAAAGAAAAGGAAAGAAAGAAAGAAAAAAAAACATGGTATGCGGTGAAGACATACTTGTACATTATTAGGCTGAGGCGTCGCCCAAACATTGCCGTCACCGGTTTGGGTCATTTTCTCGCTGGAGCAGACGTTTCGCTCGCCGCTCACGCCGATCGAGCCCGGTAGCGTGTTAACGCTACTCCCGTGCAGGAGAACGACGTCGCTGAACATGACGCTACTGCGCCGCCGGTGATGCACGCTCGGCGGGCTCAACAGCGCGTTGTGCGTCTGTGGCGCGGTAATGAAAGAACAGAAGAAAAAAAATTCTCGTCTTACTGTCCGAGCTCTACTTCGCTACACACCTTTCTGATTTGTCCTTGTCATTGTTGTCAATGAAAAAAAAATTAGCTCATTATCAATCGAAAGATAGAGACACTCTTATTACAGTTGTTTTTTTTACGTTGTTGGGTATATGAACTTTTCACACTATTTTAAAATTCTTAACGTTATTGTATCGAGAATTCGTTATATGGTTATATTCAAAGAAAGTATTTTATTATTGATTGTTTGCACTACCATCGAGATCAACACGAAAATTTGAGTAGATCGTATAGATGGTGACTTAGACGAGAAACCTTGCAGAAAAATAAATCAATATCATTTTTTAAAGATATTAGGAATGTTGCTTCAATTTCATCAATGAATAGTCATGCTTGTATAAATTAATATTTATGCAGAAAAAAATCGATTTGTTAGAATAACTTTTAATCGAAATTATAGTTTATATTTGAATGATATTGATTTCTGTCGATTAGTAGGTATTTACAAAGAGGAGTATACTACCACATGCAACTCGGCCTTAACATGAATTCCATTGCCATTAAAAAAAGAGCAATATACATTTTTGCATGTAAATTAATTCAAGAAAATAAAATCTTGTACCGCCATGTCACGGTCTTATCGTATCCGTCTGTTTATTCCGAGAACTAATCTATAATGCGACCAGATTTCATCTTAGCGTGAAAAAATTCGGTATCTCACGAGAATCACACGTCAGAAGTTGGTTAACTGAATAAATATTGTTTCGAGCTCGCGG
>JAPYZP010003589.1:0-14465 GCA_030522985.1 Torymus sinensis | reverse complement strand
GAAAAATGCATTTTTCTAAAAACGGCATTTTTCAGTAAAAAGTGCATAACTCGGGCATTTTTTATTATTTTTGCAAATAACATACAGACCATGAAAGAGGGCTCAAAACTAAGTGAAATTATGTGTTACACGCTAAAAAGCTTAAAAAACTGGTGAAGCAGTGGCTGTCTGAAAATCACATTGAACAAATTTTGTTCTAAGTAAGAATTTTCTCGGAATTTTTCGGTATCGCTGAACGCATGAAATTTTGATAAAACAAAAAAATAAAAATATACGGGTCAAATTTTTGGAGAAGAACGTGAATACTTTTATCCCAAAATGATCGGTGACATAGGCATACGCGGACCACCTGATTTGAGATGGATTCGGCCATGTACTAAATCTGCATTACCTGCTCTCTGGTGTAATGATTGTCGTAGAGAGATCTAGAGTAGTACACATGCAAAAATGCGATTCCTATATTGACCGTCATTTTCATAATGACTGCTTACTCATAATTTAACTTTTAAGAATACCCAGTCTCAATATTTTTATTAAAAATTTTATTTATATTTAAAAAAAATTAAATTGAATGCTCTTCTCTTTGAGAAAGCATTCTGCAAAAGCAGTTAGCAGCCATTTTTAAGCTTGTAAGCGCGTATAACATTGCAATCACTTTTGAGCCCTCTTTCACGACCTTTATGTTATTTAGAAACAAATTTTAAAATGCGCAAATTATACACTTTTTTGCTCAATGTTTTTGTCGTGACGTAAATACTTATCATGCCGATGAAGCCAGATTCCAACTCAATGGTTCACTCAATAGGCATAACTGCAGAATACGGGCTGATAAAATGGGCAAAACTTTGAGCACACTTACTTTCAACAAGATGGGGCTGCGCCACACTATGGGAGAAATGTACGCCATTATTTAGACAACATTTTTATTGATAGGAGGATAGGACGAAGAGGCATTATTCAATGGCCCGCTAGGTCACCTGACTTATCTCCGCTCGATTATTTTCTATGGGGCTATTTGAAAGATAGAGTGTAAAAAACCAAACCAAAAAATTTACAAGAATTACAACAACGCATACTAGACGAATGTGATAATATCCCAGCTGAGTTTTACGTAAATTTAGTCGGTAGCTTTTATAATCGATTGGGTTACTGTCAAGAGGTTAATGATGAACAGTTTAAACACTTATCGAAATAATAAATATTGAACGTAGGTCTGCTCAAAGATTGAGCCAGTTATCCCTATTATTTTAGAGACTATTCGTTTTTTACTGGCTAAATGGTAAAACCCTGTCCTTAAAAGGCAAGAGACTATCAGTTTTGCCTTGACTAGCTGGACAGTGGTGGGTCTTGCCTTGACTTGCTAGACAGTGGCGGGTCTTGCCTTCACTGGCTTGACAGTGGTAGGTCTTGCCTTAACTGGCTGAACAGTGGCGGGTCTTGCCTTGACTGACTGGGCAGTGGCGGGTCTTGCCTTGACTGGCTGGACAGTGGCGGTTCTTGCCTTGACTGGCTGGAAAGTGGCGGGTCTTGCCTTGACTGGCTGGGCAGTGGCGGGTCTTGCCTTAACTGGCTGAACAGTGGCGGGTCTTGCCTTGACTGGCTAGACAGCGACGGGTTTCGTTTTGACTGGTCTTGTCTTAATTGGTGAATTTTAATACAAAAACTGTATTTGACCATTAGGTGGTCAAGGTCATATTTTAACGTAAAATTGTCCGCTTTTTTCATTTCCGGCGTCAAAAATATAGGTTCCCACTTGAAAAAATGTACTTGTCCTTGAAATGACCTCGAAGGTTATGGTCAAGGTCAAATCCAAAGTGACCACTGGATTGCTCGGGAAAAATCCTACAACTTTTTTTTCGGTCATTTTCTTCTGTTAGCCGTCCCGGAACTTTTGACACACCCTGTATATGTGAGATTCGGGGATTTTGCGGGGTGAAAGCGAATTGTTTTGAATTTTACCGTGAATGTCGCGGTAAAATTCAAAACAATAAGCAATGTATCTTACAAGAATTAATTATGGTAACATTAGAATAAATTATGGAACAAATCGCCGAAAATCAGCCGCCTCGGCTTTGAACGTGTTTTGATGCCTTTTCGACGCTCAACTTCAAACCTTAATAACTTTTGAAGGAATGGACAGCTCGTCTTTTTTATTTTCAATTTCTTTTTTGAAACTTTGAGTCGATCAATTCTGAGGTAAATGGCTGAGGTTTGAAAAGGAGGACTTTTTTGGTCATTTTCTTAAAAAGTATAAGTTGTTGTAAAAAAAGTAGTCCACTTTATGGGTGCTGTTCAACTTTCGATCTTCATTTTATATACAATAATAAACAAGAAAGACCATACGCCAAAGTTGTGCTCGAAAAAAAATTTTCATGTCGTGATTTTGGGTTTTGTCGCCACTTTCATGAGAATTGCACACGTAAGTAATACTATGTATATATAAGCACGCAGTATGTACAAAATGCATGCACATATACGCGCTCCAACTCTCTAAAGTTGTGTTTTCGACCCCGCCATGCAAAAAAAATACTATACGTACTACAAGAGAAAACTTTTTTTCTCAAGTTTTTTCCTCTCACAAATTATATACCTACACTCTTAAAAATTTTGTGTAAAATTTTAGACATTATTTGTGTAAACTGTACACAAGCATGTGTAAAATTATCAATTTAACAGAATTTATTTTTTTTCTTTTGCTCCGGAATTTCTTTACACTTTCGGACACGCTTTCCATCGAGTCCGAAAATGCTTTACACTTTCGGACTTCCGGCTTGAGGATGATGGATAAAGAAATTGTTATAAACAGTTATAAATTGTTAAAAACTGATATAAATTGGAATTAAATATTAATATTTTCTGCGCGGACCCTTATATCTGCGTCATGATTTAGCCAAAATGTAAGTAACTGTAAATCATTGTTATAAACGATTATAAACTGTTAGAAGTTGTTAAAAACTATTAGAAATTGGAATACGCATCTCAAACCAAACTTTTTATAACAATTTATACCAGTTTTCGACGAAAATCATTTTCGCTAGGGTTTATATTTATTATTAAAAATAATGAGTTTCTATTTTCCGTATTACTTCCATATCACATTGCTATAAATATCATGATGCGTTTATCCTTATAGAATTATCCTTATAGTATTTTTCTCGATGTGGATAGTTTGGATGTAAGGATTGGAAAGGTAGTTTCGGTTTTATATCGATTATAAACCTAATATTATTAAAGTATTATTTTATGAAATTGGAACAGTATAAAATTTTCAATTATTCTAAAAACATAACGGTGTTGATTATCAGTTCTTATATAGTTATTGATAAAAAAGTGATTTTTCATATATCGATTATATCTCCAAAATTAAAAAGGTATTAGAATGAAAATTTTATTTTGTTGTACCCTACGTATATATAATTATAAATGTATGTAGATTTATAATTTATAAAATTTTCGCGTAGTGCTCTTCATCTTTCCTAACGAAAATTGTAAAATTTAGTATTATATTGTAGTATGTGTTACCTATTCGTATTTTAAAAATTTGAACCACATCGTTCGATGCGTACAGATACCCTTTGGATTTTATAATTCACGTACATAATAAACTCAAACAATTTGTTAAAAACGTGTTTTTCTTTTATAAAAGAAATCACTTTTTTTATTGTATCCGGTTGAAATAATTGATGTTAAAAATTTTCTTTATTCTGAAATCACAACGTTAAGATATCGAAAAATGCTGTTCGCGTACGTTTCCGTACATTGACGTATGTTCAAGTATGACATCTTCCACCAATAAAAATAATACTTTTCAGTACAATGCGGTAAGTACACATGTCTGAGAAACCAAAACATAGGCAAACGTATGGAAACTTAGGGAAACGTACGCAAACGTACGCTAACGTATCAGGAACGTATGGTTTTTATTTATATTATAATAATCCAAGTATAATATAATTTAATAAAATATTTTATTTATTTATAACAAAGCAAGTAGATTAATAAAAGAATCTGAAAGACTAATTTAAATATTAGTAGAAAGTTTCACATATAAATATTGAAAAACTATTGAGATACAAATTAAAATATTGTATTTTTTCTTAAGGAGTACAACCATTAAGGAATTGACGCTTTAGAACAATCTGAAATGTGGCAGATAGGTAGATTTTTGTTTAAAAATGGCTCAGTTAAATTTTGGTTATTTTAGGAGTGCGAGAAAAATGTTATAAACATTTCAATTTTCATACATTTAATACAGGGCTTATCGGAATTGCATATTTTTCTCTTTCGTTCTAAATTGTACAATATTGACGGTTTCGACTTCGTTCAAATTTGGCAAGATAATAGTGAAAGAACTAACGAACAATTTGAATGTTTAATAATGAGGATTAGGAGCCTATAAGCTTAGTTATAAGCAAATGCAAATCAAATCGTAGAGGTAGTGTTACGGAATAGCGAAAGAGGTTCGGAGCGCGTAGGTACCCTAGCAAAAATCGAAAATGTAAAAAAAAAATGTAAAAAAGTGTAGAAAAGAGTAAAAAAGTGTAAAAAAGTGTAGAAAAGAGTAAAAAAGTGTAAAAAAGTGTAAGAAAGTGTACTAAAAACGTAGTTTGACCCTATATTTCGGACATATTTTACATCTTTTTACCCTTATTTACACTTTCTTACATTTTCGAACACTTTTGTACATTTTATAAAATTTGTAAAAATCCGTAAAAATTTACAGTTTTCTACACTTATTTACACTTTGTTATATTTTTTTACACATTTTTTAACATTGTTCTACACTTTTCTAGAGTTTATACAATTTGTATTAGCCATATAAATCTATACATGTAGCAAAATGTAAGAAAAAAATGTTAGAAATTGTAAAAAAATGTAAAAAAAGGTGTACAAATGTGTTAAAAACAATAAAAATAAGTGTAAAAAAATGTAATTAAGTGTAAAAAAAATGTAATTAAGTGTAAGAAAGTATAAAAAAACTCGACTCCAATTCGTGCAGTACACCTCACCCTAGCTAGAAATAGCTCATTTTCTCCCCTTGTTGCACAATCTACTATTTTCACACTTTCTCAAATCACGCTCGAAATGCGAGATTTTCTACGCGACTTTTAGACATGAAAAGAGGCCCGTTTCATGCAAAGGTTGAAAAAAAAATCTATAGCGCACTGCGGTCAAGTTTTATAACATGTACCGTTCTCTAAAAGTTTCAGATCAAAATTTCAAATCGTTCGTACATTTATTTTCGGCGTCAATTATTCGCATTCAATTCAATATTAAATTATGTTTAAGGAAGCTTTTAGCAGCTTCTTTAGGCGTCTGATAAATTGTTTCAGAAGCATAGGAATGCGGCCGTTTCTGTAGTATTATGGCCATACATTACCATAATAATAGCTTTGCAACTTTTCCAACCGAATTTTCCTCCCCGCCCGCTACAAATGTTATTTCGGCCATGATCAATACAAGCCACTACACGACATGTCCTTTCCCCCGCAAATTCTTTGACAGTGCTTGCAAAAGTGGAAAGCAGCTGCGGGCGCGCATTTTCTGGCGGTAGGTATTATATGGCCCCCGGCGGCCCGCGTGTACGTAGCGCGTGTGCGCATATACGTCTATAGGCGTGCCGGCGCGAACCGCCGCGTCATATATACCTATATATCGAGCGACTCGGTCTGGCGCGCGACTCGCGGCTCGGCGGCGCGGCGCGGCAAGGGCAGGGTCGTCGACAACCGCCGCCGCCGCCGCCGCCGCCGCCACCGCCGCCGTCGAGGGAAGGACTCGCGCGCTCGGCTCCCCATTCGCGCTCAGTAGTCCGTCCCGCGACGTCGAGCTGGGAGACGAGAGCCGCGCGCCACTCTATCGCTCCCCATATCCTCACCCTCGCTCCCCACGCGCGCACACTTGTTACGACTCCTCTCCCCCTCTCTCCGCCCCTTCTCCCCAGTCTTCGTTTCCTTCGCCTCTCCCGGCATTTCCCTTCGTTCCTCGAGCGCTCTACATTATGCATGCAATCGCGGCCGCGGATAAGAAATTCGCCGGCGTGTGAGAGCAGGGCAGAACGGCAGAGAGGAGCAGGGAGCCTCTTCTCCCCCGTGCGTGAGATCATTTGCGCGCGCGGGACTACAGGATACGTACGAGGAGGGCGAGAAGACGGCGACCCGGCGGTGGCAACGGCGGCGGCATCGGCGGCGGCATCGGCGGCGGCAGCGGCGAGGAGCGGAGCGGGTGCGTGGGCGCGAAGGAGCCGCGCGCACAACAGGCCGAGAAGCGGCAGCGCGCCGCGCCTCGAGGGGGTCAAACGAGGGCACTAAGTGCGAGTCGCGCTCCTTCTTCCTCCGAGCTTTTTCGGGAGCAGAGTCCTCGGAGGACCGGCCGGCGCTCGCGGCACCTAACCTTAAACTATACATATATAGCGCGCACTGCCACGCGCGGGCCGGGAGGGAGAGAATAAAATCGACTGCCACGTACGCCGACGTGTGCGGGCGGCCAAGCGGACGGGGATTATCGCGTCGCCGCCGCGGGCGCGAGGACCTTCGCTCTCGCTCCTTTTTCTGCGCCCCCGCGCCGCGCGTGTGCTTGTGCGTGTGCGCCTGCGGGCAGTGATTCAGGCGTGCGATAAGCGCGCCCGCCGAGCTCGCAGTAAGTAGTAGGGCCGTAGCTGAGACCGGCCTCGTGCTGCCCGCGCGCCCCGCCACACACTAATATAATAATAGCTCATTTGAGGAGCTTGTTCAGTTTGGTGCGTGCTCGGTTGCCAGTGCGCGAGTGACACGCGAGCCAAGATGGGATGCAACACGAGTAAGGAGAGCATACAGCAGGCGGTGGAGGAGGCGAAGGAGGACGCCAAAGAGACGGCTAAGGACATTGCTCGGGACTTCATAAAGGACGAGAAAGAGGAGGCCAAGAACGGTGGTACGTACGCTCTTGCCGATCTGCCTTTCCAATTCGCTCTGGCGCCAGAGTGTGGCATTCGCTTTTCGTGCTGGTTTTTCTTTTTCTTTCTTAGTGCTGCTCGTTTTGCTAATAACACAGTCGAGGTGTGCGCTTTCAACGCTCCAATTTCGCGCCGATTTTGTTCGAGTTGCAAAGTGTCCTGTCACTTGCGAATGCATGAAGAACGTAAGGATCGATATAATATAACTGCGGAAACTTTTTATGAATAACCCAATAAATTTTTAAATTAGACAAAAAGTTAGTGATATATTTTAATATTACCACTACTTGCTTCACCTCAAACGCCATTGCATCTGGAAGTTAATATACTATACCTTACTCAAAATGTACCCAGTACAAACATTTTTTTTAATATTAATTAACTAGGAACAAATAAAACATGACTAGAATCGATTAATTCTTGTTGAAAATTACTAAAATCGTTGCTGCTAGAATTGATTTAAATAATTACGTATTCTTACGTAAAATTGTTTCAACTGTTTGCACTGTAAATTTTGTATGCATGAACAGATCTTTTTCATGCATTACTATAAGCAAACATGATGTATGTCACAAACAGCTTCTGTTATTTCAGTATAAAATTTTGCTTTTATTGTAGTTCGAATTGAAATAGAAATGGCCGACTCAAGTTTATTTTAGCAATCTTTTACGTTGCCTTATTAACGTTAGAGTTCAGCATCTTTTAAGAGAGTATAAATCGATTTTCTATTTTCAAATGTATTTATTTGATATTATATTTAAAAAATGCTGTAAATTTCCTCTTTCAACTTTTTCGAAATAGTACATTATGAAACTAGTGCGTAAAGTAGGTGTTTATCGAGGCATATGAGAGTTGTCACTTGTCACTCAAAGGTGACAATCGACCGTCAAAGAAAAGCTACTTTACACATCACTTTTTTTAATCATGGTGCAAAATGATCCACCTTTCGCACCTTTTTTTCTACGTGTGAAGAACAATTTTTTTGCACTATCGTGAAAAAGTAATACTTTATGCACTAGTGTGAAAAAGTATAGTTACGCAGAGAAAACGCAGGTACGAAAAGTCGAACTTTCCACACACGCCATTTCAAAAAGTCTGCTACAGTATCCGTCTAATAATGATTGAGCTCTGTAATTATATTTGTATGTAAATAAAACGTTATTAAAAAAATGCTACGCTTGGAAATATTTAATCCCGAATGCATTCAGTGATGGTGAATGAATAGGCGAGAAAAAAGCCTTTGATCACCCCGAAGTCTAAATGTTGCGCGTAATTTGCTGATAATTAAAGGCAATTATGGAACCGGCTCTACTATAGTTTCTCACCTTCTGCGCGCTTTACGAAGTAGCTATAAGCTATCAGACAATATGCTCATCAACAGTTTCTTTACCGTGAAAGATATTATTTTTGTAAAAATCGAAACACTCTTTCATCGGATTCGCTATGCTTATCATAAAAAAAACTTTTCTAATATTATTTCACATCAGTAAAGTATATACGTAATGCAACAGAGAAAAGCCAACTTTATCAGAGCTCCCAAGTATCAATACCATTATTGCTATACAATAAGATTCAAGCAGCGGTATAGCATAGTACAATATTTTATCAATTTGAGGGATGTAATGTAAACAAGTGTTGTTATTCTCCAATGTTCAGAAATGTTCGAATCTATCTCCAATATTTGAGGGGTTAAAATATAACACACTTTACTATTCTAATATGAAATATATAAATAATCTTTTTATTGTGCGTAATAAAATAATTCAAACTTTAAAATTTAAACGTCATGAAAAGTTTGGATATCTCGTCCAGACCTCCAGCTGAAACGATTGAGTCTTTATACTTATATTGCTTTAAAAAATGCAATTAACAGACGAATTAATTTAAAAATAAAAATGAAAATAATAATTAATTATTTCACAAAATGAAAGTTAGTTTTTTCGTTTCTAAACCGTCTCATCTAGTACTGTCTGCCCTAATCCTTTATGCAATATCTTCCGTTTAGATCATCTTTAACAGACATTTAAACAAATATTAAACTGATCCCAGCGGTGCCTTAGTAAATTAATAACTTTACTCAAACTATATATTTGTAATATCATATCACAGAAAAATATACGAAATTCACACTAATCCGATTATTTTGACATAATTTTGTAACTTTTAACTTTAAAGAAGATTCGCACAGAATAGATAAGTAAATAGTTTATAGCTACCGCTGGGCTTTGGGTACTATAGGGAATTTTTCCTTGTTTCTCGTTTCTTGTTTTTATATTTGTAAAACTAGTATAAGATAAATGCCATGGAAAAACGATTAATATCATTATTATCGTTTTGAAAGAAACAAAGATTTAATGATTGATGTTTATTCTTGTAATAAATTTTGTAAAACAATTTAAATAATTCATCAGTATCGATTAGCTGTAAGGCTAGAAAGTATTTTTCCACGCGTTAAATACGACGCACGTTTTTGTTTCATATAATAAAACGAAGACCGACGGTTAGAAAATGTTGACGGATTGTGACCCTTGTAAAAAGGTCCATCTCTAAATTGTTCAACAGAGAAGACGAGATTCTCATTAACCTAGTAGAACGGGATCGCAGCCGAATTCGAAGGGCGAATCCATTTAATCTCTCCGACGCAATTACAGCTTGCGGAAATCCAATATAGCCATTTCTCGGAATGAGAAAAAGCGCGACTGACCGCCGCGTATATACTTACTCACGCACGCAGCTCTGTGCGATGCAGCGAGGAGTTTGTGTACGTGCACACGCGTATAGAGTGGGGTCAGGCGGGAAAGCCGGCGGCTCCGGCTGCTTTTACGAGTCTGTCGCTGTACCTATATATCGCTGCTCTGGCGCCAGACGACGGGAGCAGTTTTCGCCGTTTTCTCTGTGCAGTGGCGGCAACGACGGCGGCGACGCCGGCGGGGGCGAGGATCGAGGGGGAGGGAAGAGGCGACTGGTAGATTCGTTGGCGCCGGAAGAAATCAATTGCGCGAGTAGGGCGAGAGAGAGAGAGAGAGAGAGAGAGAGAGTCCCCGCGCTTAGCTGTGCTTCTTTACTAGGAGTGACGCGCGTGCGTACATACATGCATGCGTGACACACGAGGCCTTTATGATAATTGCCTTGGTCGGCCTGCTCTGTGAGTACTTATAGACGAAGATGTCGAGGGCACGCGCCCCCGCGCAAGGCAAAAGTCGCGGCGCTTGTCCGTGCGGTTGGAGGTTGCCGGTATTCCACTCGAGGGCTCTTCGCGAGCACGTATTTCTCTTCATGTTCAAGAGTCGATTATAAGCAAGGTGTGCAGTCCTCTTCTGCTAATTTAGCACTGCACAGGCTGGAAACTGTTTTGATCAGAAATGCGTAATAATGTTTACGAAATCAGATGATTTGGGTTAGTAATGACCATGAGCTTTATTCAAGTACTCTCTAATTCACTTTCAGAACCATCAATCATTAGGTAGTTTTCAACTTTCCTATTGTCACAAGCTTTTGACAATATATTGGAGTAAGACAAATTATTTAATACTCTAACAAGAAAGTTTATTTCTACTAATTCTATAGGCAAATTTTTCGATCTATTTTTTACTACATTACTCAGATCTGTCAACTCAGTCTTTGAGTATAGACTTTTATAGTAAGGAAATGTAAACAAGTGTTGTCAAATATTTGATCATATCAACTATAGAGATGTTCAAAAAAATTCCACATAGCATAAAATCTAACAGCTCCTAAAGAAAAAAAATTAATCACTTTGCATACAAGATTTACATATTTACAAAGGATTATTATTTTTTTTATGATTTTTTTTTCTTTTATAATAATTAATATGAAATGTCGTATACGTTTGTGATTCCCTTATAAAAATGAAAAGACTAATATCAATATAATTAAACAACTTCAAAATATCATGTAGCAAATGCCTAATCATATAGCAATGATTAGGCCAAGTTAGACATTGTGTGGCATTCAAGTTTTTGGTGTTTTATAAATATTTATAAAAGTTTAATAAAAGATATTTATATTCAAATTTTGATGTCAACATTTTAGTAATCGAACCCCAAACTACGTTTAAGAATTCAAAGTTTATTATAATTATTAAATTTAAAACAGCATTACATCATGCATTTTTAGTAAAAAGGATATAATATATTTATAATTTCCTTTAATATCTAAAGTATTTTGAAATACAAAAACTTTTTAAATGAAGCATTTATTCAATCTGCACGTTGGTGATACACACTTTGCACCGGTCGGTGTTAGTACTTGTGTAATGATCGCTGCACTTCTATGTAATTTCATTCGATCGTTTAGGTGTAAATTGACTTTATAAGTCGTGGTTGCAAAGTAAGCGGGAAGTATATAGCAATACAGTTTAAAGTAGTATCTAAACTTAGACAAGGTAGCGTAGACATTTCAACTAAATATTCTAATACATCGACTACTTTCTTTAAGAGCTTTTCTACAGTAGAAATGTTGAGTTCTCTTTTTTTCTTTTTTTTTGTTACATTTACAGACTATCTTTTTTTTTAAGAATTTATGACTTAATTACGATGTTACAACCAATATTGAATAGTTATAAAAAAAGTTAATTCAATATTTTATTATTAGTAGTTATTAGTTCTACTAACAAATTGTACATGCTTAACAAAAATTGTTATAAAAAATGCTAAGAAACTCAATAGTGTTCAATAAATATGTGATGTAAGTACGTATATATATTTGTTATTTTTCTTTCTTAGAAACCATTTATTTTAAATTACGAACAAAATTAATTGTTGCGCACAAAAGTCAATTGATTGAATCATGAAATATGAAAAATTGAAAAAATCTTCAAAAGTCATATAAGCTTTGATTATTATCTTTAAAACTTATAAACAGTTTTTCGTAAATAATGAACAATGAAAAGTTGAAAAATATGAAAAATTTATCTTTTTTGTGTAGTTATTTATCTTTTATATATAAACTAGTTGATGGTTATTTCCTCAAACCGAATGCTTTGAACGGCTAAATTTTTAATCCTCCTATTAATGTTGTCATTACTTATAAGAACGAAGAAATATTTCTTCTGATATGATTTTGTTACGAGTGAGCTCTCGCAACTTTTTAATAATAAAAAGTGACGGACCCTGGGATCGAACCAGAGCCGCCGCCGACTCGCGAGTCAGAAACGCCACCGCTTGACTTTCTGCTAATCGGCGTCATATTGTAATCGGACGCCTTGCTTATTTCGTTCTTTTATATTCGTACGTGTATCCACACGTAACAATTTTCCTCTTTAAAAAGTTTAATATAATATGAAGTATTTTCTGCGTTTCATAATTGTTAACGAATTTCGTAATAGTTCATTAAAAATTTCAAGTGATACAAATTAAAGAAATAAATAGGCTATTTTCTTTCATAGAAGTGGTTCACGAGGGCGTCTTCGGTGCCCGAAAAAGTCAATTGCTCCCTTGTTACACATAGTACTTTTTTTAATAAGTGCAGGAGTTCAGGAATAGGACCTTTTTTTGCATGAAAGTGGATGGGGTATATCGAGTTGTCATAACGGAAGACTATAGGTTGGTATGCACGCTTCCTCTCGCCGTAGCGTGAGGAAAAGATTTTAAAATTTTTCAATAAAAAAAATATAGGCGGTAGAATACTCTTTCAATAATATTTGACCGGATCAAGGAATATTTCTTCTAGAAATCTAATATATTTATATAAAAATTATGATAGAATGAAATTCTGTATTTTACTCTCAGCACTGTCTGGTGGGCTCATCAAGAGAAAACAGACAGACCTTTTGTTACGGCATGATACATTTTGACAGCTACTTTTTCTGAAGACACTCTTCAAAATCTTCTGAAATTTCAATGAATCAATGAATATAATGGGCATTTATTCCAACCCAAAACAGAGGATGACAAGTTCCACGTTATTGGAAGTCAAATTAGATGGTAGTAATTTATTATTGGCTTCATATATGATTTCAAAATAAATATAAAATAATTATCATTAGTTTATTAACATTTTCTTGAAATAAAAAAAAAAAACAATTAATTTTGAGAACCCATTTTATGACTTGAAACGTTCTTCAAAAAAAAGGAGAGTAGATTTTATGCTGTTAAAACCGATTAAAACGTTCTTGAGAGAATAGCTGCACTTATATACAAAAGTCTTATAATAACTTTATAAACGTGTTACCTCAAAAATTGTTTTCACTGTTCTAAAAACTTTTGTTCGATTAAGCTGCATATGAAACATTTCGTAGTAATTAAAAAAACCGCTTACCGATTAAAGCATTATGACTGTTAAAAAGTTTTGATACACTGTGAGTAGTCTTACCCATTTATTCATAACATAACTAACAAACTTTTAAAATGCAGAAGTCCTTTTTTTAGAAGTATGGTGCACTGCTTAACATACTCTATTTTTTATCAAGATAATATAATTACCCATTCACAATAAAATATTTTTACAAAAATACTTTGTGCGTATATGTAGATTTAAATTCATCAATATAACATATTCAAGTTTTAAACAGCTCATTTCACATGCAATTTATGATGGAAATATATGATTATAAAATTAAATAACAATGTAGTATTTGATGCAACAAGTGCGTAAATTCGTTTTTCGGCATTAGTACCACGTGGTTCCTGTTTGTGCGGGAATCTTACGCACTAATTGCATGGGATGCTTTTACAATAGTGTGCATAGAATACTTTAATTTTACATAAACTGTCTTAAAAAAGTCAAATCAGTATTTCCACAACAATTCAATAACAAAATTGTACGCAACAAGTGCAAAGAGTTTTTCATCTTTGGCATTTATTGTAATTACAGTGAATCATTTTAAAAACAAAAACGTACTTATGAATTAATAAATAATTGATGCAAATTTTCTAAAGATACATAAAAAGCGTTTTGCTTCACGTAAAAACAATCTACAAACATAATGGAAAACTTGTTTAGTATATTCTTCTCTTATGTGTTTTTTTATTTTAAAGTTTTATTAGTTAGTCATCAGCCATCAATTATTCATGAAATCACCCCAAAGTTAGATTACGAGAACAAAAAATATGATGTACATCGTTGAAAATTTTATGTAGGTGGACAAACGATTTCACACATTGTGTGTAGGATAGAGACACAAAATTTGCGTTATAACCTCATTTACTTTACATTAATAAAACACAAAACAATGAAATAAGGGTTCCTGGGTTTTGCAAAGCTGGAAATTAAAAGAGATTCAAGACCTTTTAAATTCATTGAACTTACAAGGAGATGATCAGGGGTGTGAATCCTGGATTTGGCTAAAACTGCAGGAGGTACTTCTTTATGACAGATAATCACTGAGAAAAATTCCGGGCAGTAGCTACCCCTCAGGTGTACTGTGAGCGCCAATTTACTGCGGTAGAATCTATACTTCTCATAGGAGTACGTAGTGCTCCCATAAGTGTAGCCCCTACCCTTTAAGGAGCAGTAGCTACTCCTTTAAGGAGCAGTAGCTACTCCTTTCTGAGTGTACTCGCAGCGCCAACCT